>CAUYRH010092729.1:0-28485 GCA_963574655.1 Perodicticus potto | reverse complement strand
TTTATAAGAGCTTCAGGAAGATGGCTAAGTGTTTTGTGGTAGGCTTGTTAAAAGCAATGAGTGGAGGGAGAGGGTGGGGGGAGAGAGGATAAAGGGTGAGATCACACTTGTGGTGCATATTTGAAGGGTCAGGAGAAAACTTCTAAATACGGATCAAAAATGTTTTCACATAGTAAATGAGAAAATAGCACGAATGTTATATCAATCAGGTTGATAAAAATATCTCCGATTGTATGTAAAGCCCGCACACTGTACCCCATGACTGAATTATTGTACACAGCTATGACTCAATAAAAAATAATAATAATAAAAAAAGCAATGAGTGCAGGAGGTTTAATAGACAGCTTATTGATGGATGGTCTGTGTTGGGTGCAGGAGATCTTACTCAGAAATCACAGATTGGTGATGGATGGTGAGTCTCGGCTTTGTTACTTGTGAAGAATCTGCCATTTCTGGGAGATGACTCAAAAGGTAAAAAGGTGGGTTAAACAGAAAGATTGTAATGTTCTGATTGTTGAGTGCTACAGGCCTGGGAATCCAAAGCATGAGAAAGCTCCAAGGACAGTGTATATGGGGGAGGGTGTTGTTTTGTGTTTATGAGACTGATTACCATTATATCAAAGTCTACCATGAGAAAATACATGATCTTTCTTTCATTTTTCCCAGTTAAGGTAGTTAACAAAAATTACATGTAAAATGTCGTGTTTATTTTTATTTGACAAAATGAACAGTAAGAAAAACTAAAATATTACTTTTCTACAATGATATGAAATATAATTCTCACTTTTTCACTTTTTATTTACTATACTTCTTTTGTTTCCCCCTTCACTTGATCAATTACTTACAAAGATCATATTCACTAACCTTGGCAATAGCAAGAATTTATCTCTATAAGAACTACTACAACTGATAACATAAATTAAGTCGACATACACCTGTAGTGCCAACTAGTCAGGAGGCTGAGACAGAAGGATCTCTTGAATTTAGAAGTTGGTGTCTGTGGTGAGCCCTGATGATGCCACTGCACCCTACTTGGGCAATAGTGTGAGATCTTGTTTCAGAAAAATTAAAAAAAAAAAAAAGATTATTTTTACACTTGTTGAGGTTTTATTTTAAAAAATTTAAAAATATTACATCTTCACATTAAAACAAAATGTTGAGTAAAATAAATTATTTTTTTAAGTCAAATGAGACCCAACAACTTTTTGTAATTGTTTCAAGTTGTGAGGCCAACTCAGCCTTTTTCTTTCAAAAAATTGGTGTCACAGTCTGGCATGGAATCTCGCAACTGCAATCCTAGCACTCTGGGAGGCCAACACAAGTGGATCGCCTGACCTCAGAAGTTTGAGATCAGCCTGAGCCAGAAGGAGACACTGTCGCTAAAAAAAATAGCCAGGCGTTGTGGTGAGCACTTGTAGTCCCAGCTACTGGGGATGCTGAGGCAAGGGGATCTCTTGAGCCCAAGAGTCTGAGGCTTCTGTGACCTATGACACCATGGCACTCTAATGAGGGCAACAAAGTAAGACTGTCTCAATAAATGAATACATAATAAATTACAAATAAAAAATTAGCATCAATAATTACATAAATAATTATTGATCTTGTGTATATGTCTTTAGGTTTTCCATATTTTAAAAGCATACTTTCATTGAAGGATTTCTAAAAAGATTACAAGTACATTATAAAACATAAAGTGATTTATCTCCTAGCCTGCCCATATTCCTGAGTTTGCAAAAAACAAAAATTAATTTGTATTTAACATTGACTTGATGCATTTATAGCTTATTATAATCTCATAATTATGTATGATTATTTTGTTCTGCACCAATTTTTGTTTAATTAGAGGTTTCTCTCAAACATTTTCTTCCAAAGACACATGTAGATTATGCAATCTGAATTATTGCCTCTATTCAAATACTCAGTTAGATTTTAGATGAATTTGATAACTCATTTCCTTTTATTGATTGGTTGAAATAAGTCATATTCATTAGGTTTGGCTATGTCAGGGGTAAGGAAGCTTTTCATGTTGGAACTCGTCATGAATTTAGGTGTGATCAAATAAGGCTGCATTCAAGAAACTTCAATTAGGTATACTTAAAATGAGAAATATTTTGTAAAATATAACTACCGTGTACTTAATAATTACAAAAAAGGAAAACTATTTGTTAATTTTAAGGCTAACTAACTTTGTGATGACCTTGTTGTGTCTGCTTTTTGTTGGAAACGTTTCTTATTTGGTTGCAGCACAGATGTCCACAGTTTGAGTTCATTCTCTAAAGTGGTGTGGGTCATCTGTGCCTGAGGGTGTCTTGATTTGAGTTAGGTAGGATAACGTAGATTCTCAGCAATAAGTGTAAAAAAGCAAGAAAGCATTTTTGGTCATGTTGCCCAATGTATGGATATTCTACTGCTTTTTTTCCACATTTCAATTGGATCTTTCTTACCGTTATTAAAAGACTAAAACGTCATCTATTGAGACTACAGTCAATTCCATCTGTAGTTTTTTAGGTGCCTTAGTAATATCAACTAGGGGAAGCTGAAATGTTAATTTGGATGTGATGTCATGATTCTCAAATTCAGTGAACTTTTCATCACATTCTCCAATGTATATATATATGACATCTGTGAATTCTTTAAATGATTCACATATATCATCCTGCTCATCAACGACCTTTGCTAACTGGGGAAATTGTCATCTAAAATTTTTTTTGCAAAGAAATTTATTTTGAAGAAAAAAAAGATAGCTTTTTTTTTTTTTTTTTTTTTTGGCCAGGGCCAGGTTTGAACCCACCACTTCCAGTATATCGGGCCAGCACCCTACTCCTTTGAGCCATAGGCACTGCCCAAGATAGCTATTTTTCAAATGCTTGGATTTTTTCCATATATTATATGTTGATTTAGTTTTACCTTCCAAAAAAAATTATTCAGGTCATTTTGATTTGACATGATACTACACAGAAATGCTGCATTACTATAGAAATTTCCTTTCAATAATTCACATTGCTGATTCTATTCTTCATAAAATTCAACTAACGGCTCTCTCAGAAATAAAGATTTGGCTAACACTTGCCCTGAAATAACCAAAGCACTTTAGAACAATATGGCAAATCAAAACTCAATACCTTATCTTTCAACGTTAGCCTGTTACGAAACTGATGTTGATGCCATGTTGCATTTGCAAGAATACAGTAAATATACTTATAACTTGTTGCAAATCATCACTTTTCTTTTTCTTTTTTTTTTTTAAGACAGAGCCTCAAGCTGTCACCCTGGATAGAGTGCCATGGCATCACAGCTCACAGCAAATTCCAATTCCTGGGCTCAAGCGAGTCTCTTGTCTCCACCTCCCAAGTAGCTGGGACTACAGGCTTCCGCCACAACGCCCAGCCATTTTTTGGTTGCAGCCATCATTGTTGTTTGGCGGACCTGGGATGGATTTGAACCCGCCAGACCAGGTGTATGTGGCTGGTGCCTTAGTCTCTTGAGCCACGGGTGCCAAGCCAAATCAAACTTAAAATAGTAGCTTTAGCAAAGAGATTTTGCTGATACAAGATACAATGAAAATAAATGAGAGCAGCTGTATCTGTTAATGCATTTTTTGCATGTTTTCCTGTCCGTGTACCATCTGGACACTCACTAAATTTACCAGATTCAGTCTAACTTCATGATACTTACCTTGAAAGCTGTTGAAGGTATCTATTCCCTGTGTTCTGTTCACAAAGCAAGTAACTGCTCCTAGTGAAGAAAATCTCCTGTTATGACTCAAAGGCAGTATAAATCTGTACCAAATTAGTTGTATCAGTTGATCCATCCAAAGTGATTGAATGATACACACTTTCCCTTTGAAGTATTACATTAGAGTGCTCTGTTAAGTTGAAGACTGATTCATGCAGCTCATCAGTTCTGATTCTCCTTCAAAGAGGCAATGGTTTGTATTTTGAAACATTATCAGGGTATAAGCATCCTACAATTTTGATAATATATTCTTTTGGAGTTTCTGCATCTCCTAATGGTTCCTTCCCCTTCCCCAAGTATATAAGCTATATAAATGTTTTATCAATTGCTTCAGTTGCATTATTTGCTGACCTTATTGCTGCTTGAAACAATTATCTTTCCTTTTGTTTTTCTTTTTCTTTTTTGCTTTTGTTTTTCATATTTTAATTTCTGCAATACCATGTTTCACACCTCTCCTAATTTCAAATATTTGTGGTCCTTACATTTGTCATGATGATGAGCACTGAATTTCTTTAATGTTGATATTGCAGGATCACAAAGCAAGCAAATCATCTTATCTTTAGCAGTAACAATATAATATTGCAATTCCCAATCCTCATTAAAAAATCTGTTTTCTATGAGCAGCACCTGTGGCTCATCAAGTAGGGCGCTGGCCCCATATACCGAAGGTGGCAGGTTCAAACCTGGCCTCAACTGAACTGCAAAACAGAAAAATAGCGGGTGTTGTGGCCGGCACCTGTACTCCCAGCTACTCGGGAGGCTGAGGCAAGAGAATCGCCTAAGCCCAGGAGTTGGAGGTTGCTGTGAGCTGTGACAGCACAGCACTCTACCAAGGGCGATAAAGTGAGATTCTGCCTCTACAAAAAAAAATTTAAAATCTGTTTTCTTCCTTCAGCATTCTCTTGGTCTCTTTGACATCATGGGCTTTCAAGCAGATGGAATTAAAAAATAGAATCACACTGTGCAACTATTCACAAATTCCACTTCAAAGACATACACAGTAGGTCATTGTCACCGTGCTGTGCCCTTTAATTAGAGGTATGTGATTTCTAGTTATCTCTGAAACCTAAGGAAACAAACAGTAGATCCTTGCTACAAGTGGGATAAATAATTATTACATTTTTTTCCTGTTAGAGCTAGAGAAAATTATATTTTTCCATTTAGAATATGCTATAAAGTTAATGTTCCTGGGTATGTTTACAAAGGTATGAGGATATGAGCTTATACAAATCCTTCAATAATTAAAATAGTTTAAATTTAAGTTTGTCAGTCTTTGAAATAAGAAGGATTATATGACTCATCATATTCAAAATTATTTTTCTTATGATGAATTTCTTGATCATAGAATATATATAATATAGACTGTATTATCCTACCTAATTTGAAGTAGCAAAGATCACAGGGTAAAAAGCTGTAATAGTCTTGGTCAGTACTTATACCAAAAGAAAGAAGTTGTCCAAAGTAATTGATATCTTTTATGAAGAGGCTTTTCAAAATTAGAAGATTTTAGTTTAAAGATATTTGATAGTATATTCATAAAATAAAATTTTACTGAGGAAAGATAATCTTAATTCACAACTCCAGTAATATAAATGCTGCTCATAAAACATAGTACTTCTGGCTCGGCGCCTGTGGCTCAACGGGCTAAGGCGCCAGCCATGTACACCTGAGCTGGCGGGTTCAAATCCAGCCCTTGCCCACCGAACAACAATGATGGCTACAACCAAAAAATGGCCGGGCATTGTGGTGAGCACCTATAGTCCCAGCTACTTGGGAGGCGGAGGCAGGAGACTCGCTCGAGCCCAGAAATTGGAGGTTGCTGTGAGCTGTGATGCCACAGCATTCTATCCAGGGTGACAGCTTGAGGCTCTGTCTCAAAAAAAAAAAAAAAAGTACTCTGACTTCTAATAGTCTAGCAATTGCAATGATGGTAGATATATTTATGAATAAGGTAAATAAGTTAGCAAACTATAGCTCTACTCTTAACTACTTCTAAGTATATTTCAAGTTACCTATAAAATATTTACAAATTTATCATCGGGAAAAGAGCTTTGTAAGCAATGTTTAAGGAATGTTTACTATTTAATTAGTCCACTGACATTGGGAAAAATACCACCTACCTTGAGAAATAGTATCTTAAATTATTTGAGAAATAAAAAGAATTTTAGTCTATGCATATATATGAATTACCTAGAACTTTCAATTAACCAAATAAATGACCTAACAATAAAAGTATTTTAAATTTTTCTGCTTCCTGTTAGTAAAGTTATAAGGTAACCTGCCTCATAAGTTAACTACACGGATGTCCAGAGGTTCTACATAATTAAAATTATAAAAGTGATGGAACAACAAATTTTAATTTTTTTTTGAGTAACCACAACCTCAATGAAAGAATATTACTACATTTTAGACATTGTAATAAATTACTCTCTCTCTGAAATTTTACAATTCATTATAGTGAGCTTTATATAGGTTTTTCCAATTAAAAGAATAGATTAGATTATTGTAAAGCTTGGTTCTCATTTGATTCTAATTGAAAAATAATTAAAGCCAAATTGAAAGCACACTAATAATAATTAGAATGGTAATAAAAAGAAAAACTAAGATTTACTGTGCTGTTACATGTCTGACACTGCTAAACATTGTTTATGTCTTATCTGTGCAATCATTGGTCTATTCCTCTGAAGAACTATTATTTTAATGTAAAGAGCTCAATTGCATGCCTTGTATTAGTCTTCAGAACTTCTATGTGATAGGCAGTCTTATTTTGCTCATTTTAAGGATGAGTAAATTTATCCCATGAGAAGATAGGCAATTTGCCTAAGACAAGCAGCTTGCTGTGTAACAGAGCCTCAACACTAACCCCCAATTCCTGAAATTAATATACCTATCTATCTGGTATACTACCTACAGGGGTGAAGTAACACCTACCTAAAACAAACCAATCAGAGCTCTAGAATACTTTTAAAATCAGAAAGGCGAATGTATGCTATTCTATTTTTATTGTGTTTTTTCCAAATATTTGGCATCTAAAACATTTTGCTTACATATCTGTGCCAGCAATTAAAAAGCAATATCAGAATTTTTCTTGTTTCAATATTTTAATTAATATTATAAAGGACAAGAATGGCTGATTTTTACTTAATCCTGAATTAATTACCTAGGGCTGCTATAGCACATTAACATAAACTGAGTGATGGGAAGGAAGAGAAATTTATTCGCTCATGAATTATTGGGCCAGAGCCCAAAATCAAGGAGTCATAAGACCCCTTGAAGATAGAGGCAGGAGGATCATTCAAATGCAAAAGTTGGAGACCTCTCCAAGAGCTCTGGGGGACCTTGCCTCTTCCAGCTTAGTGGGTCCTGGTATATGCCTTTGTTCCTTCTTGGCTCCGATCTGCTTCAGCCCTCAGGTGGGTTTCTCTGTGCGTCTACTACCCACATGCATGCATCTTTTATTAGATCACTTATTATTAGTTTTAGGGCCCATCCTAAATTCAAGATGAAAATTCATGTAAAGATTTTTAACTTAACTACATATGCAAAGCTTCTTTTCCTATTTTAGGGGAGACCTATAATTCAACCTACTACACTCATTTTTGTTGTTGTTGTTGTTTTGTTTTGAGAGAGGGTATCCCTCTGTCTCCCTGCCTGAAAGGCAGTGGCGTGATCATCATAGCTGACTGCAACCTGGAACTCCTTGGCTCAAGTGAGCCTCCCATCTCAGCCTCTGAGTAACTAGGGCTACAGGCACAGGTAACTATGACAGGCTATTTGTTTTTTTTAATTATTTTTTGTGGAGACAGTGTCTTGCTATTTTGCTCACACTGATCTCCTGTTTCTGAGTTTGAATGATCCTCCGGCCTCTACCTCTCAAAGTGCTGGGGATTACAGGCATAAACTGCTTTTTAAACGGTGAGTTTCTGAAAATTCAAGGAAGCCTTAAGGTGTGAATCTCCTTTCAAGGCTGAATCTCCTTTCACTTTGAACTTAAAGCTGAACTCAGGCCCATGCCTTTTAAACTTGGGGAATACCATTACAGCTATCAGAGATCATTGTTTGTATAGAAAAAGACTATGCCCTTACTTCCTATGCATTGGCAATTCAACCGCCCTGGGGAGGTGGGAGGCATCTACCTGAAAGCTACTTCTGAGGTTTTTTGAAGAGTACAAACCTCTGGCTAAGGCTAATATTAAGGTCGAAACACTGCTTTGCATTTCTTTTTATATGATCTTGGCAGCTTACTTATTTAAAATATTTAGAAAATGTTTTCTCTTTAGACGTTGCTAAGGCTCCTAAAGTTATTTTGGGGGACAGTACCGAAGGCCAATCCTACCCTTTCCCCATGGCTATTTGAGGGAACTTTGTTTTTGTCTCACCAGAAAATCCCAACTGGCACCAAATTATAACTCAAGAGAGAGAAGAACTAATTTTTAATAAATTTCATAATATTCCCCAAATCTCCATTTTTCCTCATTATCAACTTACTGGCTCTGTATATAGAATGTAGGATTGATGGCTCTGTCCTCCAAAAACTAATCATAAAAGTATATCTTTATTCCCCCTTTTCAGGGCAATATCTTTCTTCACTTGCATTTGTGTGACAAAGCACAAAGATTGTTAGAATCAAAATAGCCTAACTTTTGCTAAAAATCCTAACAAATAGATCTGGAAAGGCTCTGAAGAGAGTGTACTTGTGCACAGATGCCTGATAACAAGAACTATTGCAAAGGACTCTGCCAAAGCCATTCCCTGCACAAAGTCCATTGCAACCTGCAACAAAAAGTACTTGGGAGGGCATCTGTCCAACGGCTTCCCGTCAAACCTTGGACTGGGGCCACTCTCAGTATTGATCTTTGTAGCCAAGAATAACTGACTTAAAATAATCATATAATTCTTATTTTTTTTCTTTAAAAATCTTTATTTTTCTTTACCTCTCCAAACACCCATATATATATTTTTTATAACACACATATTTTCATTGCATTGTTCATTCTAAACAGATATAATTTTGTTTTAGAGAGTCTCTCTGTTATTTAGATTGACATAAGAGTGGTTACTTAAGTTATAATTTACAGTAGAAGGAACATTTACTTTAAAGTAATTTTCCTCTCCTAGCATGGTATGTAAAACTAAAAGCATATTTTTAGTGCAATGTACCCTAAATCACAGGCAACTTTCTTTCAGACACTCAAACATATATGGAAAGTGAGGAATAAGATGCAAAATTCTAAGAGTTTTTTAAGTATGTGGACCTCATTGAATTTTCATCTTTCTATATCTATTTTGATCTAAAATTCATTGTAGGTATTTAAAAGTACATAATACATTTCTATTGTATTGCATTGTATTGTGTACTCTGGGGTATAAATTTTATAGTGTTTTGGAATTAAGAAACTATTTATTTGATTTATTTGACTATGCTTACTTAGCAAGCAAGCATTGGGAATCTTTCCCGTTTTTTTCTTTTTCCACTCGAAATTATGTCTGGACTTGTGCTATGATTTGAATGCATGTGTCTTTCTAAAAGTCGTATGTTAGAGCTTAAACCCCAAAGTGATAGTTTTAAGTTGTGAGACTTTGGGGAAATGCTTAAGAGCACTAGTCTATACAAAAATGGTCTCACAGGAGAGTTTGAGGGAGATGGAAGTCCATTCTGCTCTTCCTCTCTTATGACATGGAAGACATAGCCTTCGCCTGCATTCCACATGAGGACACAGCAACAAGGCACCATCAGTGAGGAGTGGGCCGTTGTGAGACGCCTGACCTGCTGATGCCTTCATATTGGACTTCCCAGAATCCAGAACTGTGAGACATAATTTTTTTCTCATAAATTCCCTATACCCAGATATTTTGTTTTATAAGCACAAGTGGATGAAAATAATTTGCTATTTAATAATTACATTCCATGCTCAAAACATATAAGTGGCTCCAATAGTTCTTTAAAATCTAGAGAGTAAATATGCGTAAATTCTTCATTTTTAATATTGAGTATTTTCCGACTTTGTTTCTTACATAAACAGTATGCAATATATAAACATGCATATAATCATTTATAATGTGTATAAACAAATATAAGTAAAATGTATATCAAACTAAATTTTATTATAAAATATCTTGCTTACTTTCAATTCTTTAAGTTTTTGATGAAATCTTCATAGTGAATAATATGATAATAATTAAAATTAAATATTTTTAATATAAATAATTAAAATGATCCCTTATTTCCATTTATATTAATGACATTTATTTATTTTTCAAAGTAAGCTCATGTCCCATTTATAATAGCCCATCAATGATTACAACCAACAGTGAATGATCTATTAAATTGTATCATGATATTTTATTTAGGGACAATTTAAATATTTTAATGCTATTATTATGAATATTCTTTAATTCTTTGATTTTTTATTTAATCTCCTAACTGAATTGAAAATTTCACAAGATAAATAGCCCTATTTTATTCTTTTTGTTTCTCCTATAAATCCAACCAAAATACTATTATAAACTTGAGATCATCAAGACAAATAAAAGTACTGAACTACCAAATTTATTACTAGTTGAATTTTAATAGACACAATTAAAAGTCCTTTAATATTAGGGGGAAGAATATACCTTGAATACCCTTGAATTAAAGAAATTGATTGTATAAATTAAAAATGTCACTATTTCACCTACTAAAAAAAGGATCTTCCTTTGAAAAGCTTAACCATTAAAAGCAATGTCATCCATTTGGATTTAATTGGCTTGGTTTAACCTAAGCCTTTTTTTGTGAATTCTCTAGAACAAAAAAAAAAAAAAAATGAAAAGAAAATGATAATAGGTAGCTGATAGACTGAAAAAATACTGTAATATAAAGGAACCCCCACAAACTAAAGTTCACAGTATTGTTTCAGGCAATAGCATTTAAAGAGAAAGAATTCTTCTGTTAGCCTAATAGTATGGATCTCAAAGTCAAAGTTAAGCAGAGGAAATATTTAACATGAAATGGATGAGTTGTGTTAACAACTGACTGTCGATTAGTATGATACTGTTCAATAAAAAATAGTTTCCATTAAAATATGCAATATTGTGCCATGATTTTTCTAGAAAGGGAGTAATAAAGCTACTTTTCTCTAACATTAAATCTAGGCTAAAAAACACTGGCAAATATTGTAATTCGTGGCTCCAGGTCTGACCTTGTTTAAATGGTCAAATACATGTGAGCTTCCATTTTAAAATCTGGGCTAAATATCTTCACTGAATTCTGTATCAAGTACAATGATGTACATAAATGAAAACAGTTTCAGGCTTCAAGTATGTCCCTGTTATTTATTGTCTTGTTTTTCTTTTATTTTCTGTTTTTATTTCAGATAATTATTTCGCTTAGAGAACTCATTACACTATTTTATGGTTATATACATTTCCCTGAAAATAAGTTCTAGTGTATATGCCAATCTTTTCAATATTTTTATTGTCAAATTTAATTAGCACAATAAATAATTTCCTTATAGCTATATTTTTATGTTTATGTCTTTCTGATGATAGCAGGCTGTTCATATTCGTGCTTTCAGAATCTAAAGTAAAATTTTAAAGTGAACTCCAAAATTAATTTCAATTCATAGTTCTGCAGTTTATTCATTATTATTAAGTATTAATACATTGGGTAACCATTCTAATAGGCAATGGAATGATTCAACATTTTTTCTCTAACATTAGAATACTAACGTTAAACTTGGAATCTCAGAAGAAGGCAAAGGTATGAAGGATGTTTTATCTTGAAATGATCAGCAATAGAGGATTTTAACTAATGAATGTGTTCACCCCAAATTACATAAGATCTACATTACAATATTTTAAAAGAATTAGAGACGCAAATTTTGGTGAAAATCACATACGCAAGTAATGTGCCAGCTTTTACTGAGGGAGAAAGAAACAGTACAGAATGAGGAAAGTCCTTCGGACCCTCTGAATTACGCTGCAAGGAAGAAGGCGGAAAGATCTTCTTAGAGGCAAACGCATAAAAGGAAGCATGGAAAAAGAAAGGTAACTCAGAGGGCAGAACCAAAACTCCAAGGGCTAACCCAAAAGCAATGGAGAATTATTTGGGAGACTTGCAACTTAATTCAAAAAACCTCCAGCCTTTGCATAACCAAACACCAAGACTCGTATGGGTCAGTGATTGTTTTGTGTCTCCTACTCTCCTCATTTTTAAACAAGAATACTTGGATCAGTTATCCTGTGTCTATTCCACCATTTTTTATGGAGTGGATGAAACGGCAGATAAATTCCCTGTTTAACATCACAGATGGAGATCAACTGGAATTGTATTTAGAAAGAAAGTGCTTTAGGAGCCAGGGGACCTCGCTCATACCTGGTCCAGACACAGAGAATGAGATGAGGGTAATTGGAGTAGAATTCTGAAAACCTTAGGAGTGGATGAGTATAGTTTGCACGTGGGGAGAAGAAGGATATGACTCCTTGCGAGGCCAGAAAAGTTGTGATGTGCAACTTATAAAGTGGTTCTCAGTTTCTCACCTCCTGGTAGTCACATCTGGTAATTATGCCCCTTTATTTTTATTCTGATGTTCAATATTAATATTTACAACTTTAGAAAGAGATAATGCTGAACAATGTTGAAATATTTGAAAATACAGTGAATGAAAAAATGAAAAAGAATTTATCATTAAATCTATCCCATCCACCAACCACCTTCATTTCATGCACTCCTGCCAGTCCCAGGTTTACATGTGTCATTTTTTTTTTTCATTTTTAAAATGGTCATACAATGTTCCCAAAATAGTCATAAATAAAGCTACAATATTTTATCCAATTGCTGGAAATTGTGTATTAGTGCAAATAATTCCATAGACAACAAAATAGCATGTAATGCTTCTTTATCTGTGGTTAAGATTGTGTTTGTTTATATAGATATAATTTGTGAACTCAAAGTGTAATTACTTGGCCTAATGCTATTAATATACTGAGGTTCTTGATTCAAATCAAGCACTAGATGTGTGAACAGATATTCACTTTTATTCAATTAGTCAATATTGCTAGACTATAAATATAAAATTCTGTGCCTGATATTTTTCAAATATATTCTGGGAGCAATCTTTCAATCAAATTACCTTGTTGTCTATGAACTATTGATTATGGTGCCACTGATCCACTATTTGTAAAATATCTGTAGAGGGTCAGCAGATATTTTAAATTCAGATATTTAAAACTGTCTGTAGAGGCTCGGTGCCTGGGGCTCAATGGGCTAAGGCGCCAGCCACATACACCTGAGCTGGCGGGTTCAAATCCAGCCCAGGCCCGCCAAACGACGACAGCTGCAACCAAAAAATAGACAGGCATTGTGGTGAGCACCTGTAGTCCCTGCTACTTGGGAGGTGGAGGCAAGAGAATTGCTTGAGCCCTGGAGTTGGAGTTTGCTGTGAGCCATGATGCTACAGCACTCTACCCAGGGTGACAGCTTGAGGCTCTGTCTCAAAAAAAAAAAAGAAAAAAAAAATTAGAAAGGAAAAATAACTTCTGTCAATCTCAGAAATACCTTCAATATTTACATAGTTTTTTAGTTAGAAAATGGATTGATTTTAAGAAACCAGACAAAAGCAGTGGGGGATAATCTTGGCTATCAAACAGCATAATATAACATTTTTTTAAGTAATTGTATTTGTCTGTGAAGTTACGTGGTTTTGATATGCCGTGAAAACAACTCTGAGCTAAATTCAAAGTGAGAAGACAAAATAAAAGTTTTCGAGAAGAGCTTAATTACACTATGGCTAATTCTTACAAAGTTACTAATGTAAAGTTCAATATTCATTGGAGTCTATAAGTTTGGTATGCTTATAAAAATAATCCGTCACATTAATAATCACATCTAATACATTTCAGTAATTGTGTCTTTATGGCTTAATAGAGTTATTTTTCCCCAAAAGCATTCAGCTTAGACAACATTAATGAGATCAGACTTCATTTCCAACAGACTCAGTGAAATGAAAAATTAGGTTAGCTTGATTTAACACAGTTGGCCAAAAGGCCAAACTAAATCCTTTCTTAGGAGAATTCAGCGTCTCTATCTGGTCCTCTTAAGACATGGTAGGCTTGTAGTTTGTTCCAACAATTACGTTTTAATAATTATAGACCTGTATGCATCTCTGCTGACATTTACTAGTTATGACTTTGGGCAAGTTCTTGTACCTCTCTATGACTCAAGTTCTTATTTTGTACAATGGAAATAATAATAATTACTTTGTGTTACTTTTCGACATTAAAATAAGTGACTCCATCATAATGCTCAGCTCAGTGCCTCCTACCTCGTCAGCACTTATTAATATTTAGATTTTATAATCACTTTTCTATTTATTTAATTAGTCTTTTCTTCTCTCCCTACCATACTCCCCTCCTCATCTTCTTAGGTATAACATTCACCTCCTATATCATTTACGAATCTTCCTTCCATGGGTATCTATCTCAAATGCTCACTGTTGGCCTACTTGGTCTTTAAAAATGTTTATATTGGCTGGGCACCTGTGGCTCAATGGGCTAAGGCGTCAACCACGTACACCTGAGCTGGCAGGTTCGAATCCAGCCCCGGCCCACCAAACAACAATGACGGCTGCAACCAAAAAATGGCCGGGCGTTGTGGCGGGCACCTGTAGTTCCAGCTACTTGGGAGGCGGAGGCAGGAGACTCGCTTGAGTCCAGGAATTGGAGGTTGCTGTGAGCTGTGATGCTACAGCACTCTATCCAGGGTGATAGCTTGAGGCTCTGTGTCAAAAAAAAAAAAAGAAAAAAGAAAAGAAATGTTTATAAATTCGATTTATTTATGGTCATACTCCACAGACTGAGAACCAGCTGGCCTTTTCAGGTGACCTTGCATATTTAAAGCCGAGTGATCGAATAATCTGGAGCGGTAAACTAGCGGAACTCTAATTTTTGTTCTTCTCACTCTTCTTTCAAGTGTGCTCTATCAAATTATCCTTTCATGACTCCAAATCTTAGGCTCTACACTAAAGATTTCTTTAGCCCTGCTTCATGGGACTCTTGTGTATTTTTTGAGGCCCTCCTTAGAAACTTCCACTGTGTTACTTTCTGTTACAAGTGGTCCAGTTTCCTTTTGATCACCTTTCCCATACAATCCCCAACAGTTTTTTGATATGGTGACTCATGGGCACGTAGTTCATTTGGGCTGATATATTTTCTAGGTAATTCAAATTCAGCTGCTTTCAATGGTGTCTACCTGAATTTGGGACAACCTGGCAGAATCTGGAAAGGTACATTATTCTCATTGTATTCTGTTATCACAGGTGACCGCATTGAGGATCTTACCTGTAAGGGTCCTGGACTCATCTCTGTACCTTAGAATCTCTAGTGCAACCATTGCTTTTTAAATGATTTTCTTTAAATCCCATGCTTAATAATTGGAGGCAAGTAGGAAAGAAACACACATTTACACTTCCATCCAAAAGGAGAGACTAGACATCCTTAACATTCAACCAAACTTTCCAAAGAAATATCCACATTTAAATTGTTGGGATTTTTTTTCTTTTAAGCAATAACCTACTTCCATTTTTATACCCTCATCCCCAACCATCAAGTGAGGTAATAGATTCATGGTCTCCTGCCTCTTAAATTTGATCTTGACCAAAATTTGTAATTTTACTCTGAGATCTAGTTCTTATTCCCATTATTTCCACTTTCTTAGAAGAGAATATTTTATTATATACCCCCCAAATTTATATTAATGAATAATTTTTAGGTAAAATTAGTTGAATTATCTGAAGTAAGTTCATATAGGAAATTATGAAAGTTGAACGTACTAAGTCCCCAGAATATGGTCAGATTTATATTGTATATGGAGTATCACTTACTGAATTCCCATTGTTGCTTCATTTATGAGTTGAGTGACCTTAATTACAATATTTAGTCCTCTAAACTTTAGTTTCCTGTTTTGTACTTTGAAAATAATAAAGCCACACAATTTGCAATAATGGCCTTAATCCTTTAGCTCAGTGTGTGGCACATTCTAAACACTCAGCATGTCCTGAACATTCCATGTTTCTCAGGGCATATACCCCACCACACACACAGACACACACACACAAACCGTTATCTTCCTCATCCTCTTTTGTGGACTTTTTCATTGTGTGTAGTAAGGAGGCACTCAGTGCTGCCTTCTGAGCCACAGGGAGCCACGTTTTTAAGGTCCCTGTCTGAGCACAGTCAAAGGGCAGGTACGTATTGTAGAGATGGGCAGTCAGTTACATTTCTTCTGCACTTTACAATTTGTGAACTGAAAGTAGAATGGTTAGAAGAATGGACAGGTTAGGGAAAAAAAGCCACTGCAGAGGCAAAACTTTGTGTGGAACACCACACGGGCACTCGTCTTTTTCCTGTTACAAAACACGTCAATCTCCTGGCACCTGAAGTCCAGGCTCTTGAATCTGAATCTCTAATTTCCCCGATTTCTTAAAAACCTTACAGTCATTTTCTGAGGCAGATAATCAAGGGCCCTAATAGAGTCAAATCATTATTGTTGTTTTACTTACATCTGTCTTTATTTTTCTTATGGGAGAAAAGTGTAAATTAGCAGAACATACAACACTCAAAATGTTATACTGTGGAATTGTTCCTTTTCTCCATCTCTTTATAGCTGTATTTTATCTACTAGTCTTCCTAAGGAAGATTTCCTCAGATTGCTCTCTTTGCTCTTTTCTTTTTTTTTTTTTCCTTTTCAGCCCCTATTCTTTGGCGTGAACCTCCAGAAATTATCTTTCCTTCTAGCAGAGGCTATTTAAATATCTGCATTTCTAACCTGAGTTATATACTTACATTTCTTCCTGCAGCAATTAAAAAATACCTACATTTGGACATTAGCAAGCAGTTAAAATTAAATATTACTCAAATTGCTTGTACTTTTTATTAGACAAATATTTTGTTTCCAACACATTCTTGATATCTAGATGAGCAACCCAGTCTTGTACCCTGCGACCCACACGGGACATTCTAGTCACTTTTTCTTCACAGTTCCCCAGCCAATTACTTGCTAATCCTAGTGATACAACTTGACAAGATTTTTTTTACTTCCATCATTCCTTTTGCATTACTGGTGCCTTAACTTGGAGCTCATTATTTTCTTCCTGAATTTTTTACTTGATTCCTTAACCAGTCTTCCTGCCTCCACTATCTGCTCATTCAAAATATATGAATTATTATTTCTATTTCTCTCAAACACTTTCAATAACTTGAGGGTGCAGATACATGTATGAGACCTCACTTATGACAGCAATGCTATTAGCGCTTTGATTAAAGTTCCTAACATGAAAAAATGATTTTTACACTTATATGATCTCAAATACATATACAATTTCTCTACATCTCCACAGAGTAGAAAGTATCATCTTTCCTTGTAGTTTTCTCTCCTTCTAGTCTTTTTACTTCTCTCCTTTTCTGTAGTTTTCATAGGTCCTTCTACTTTGCAGTCATTCTTCCAAGATTCAACTTTCATCTTAAAGTAGAGAAGCAATGCACTCTACATTTTAGACATCATTTCTGGCTTGATTTTGATGGGTGACATAAGATCCTTTTGTATATGGATAGAGCTAATGTTAGCTTTTTATATTTTTCAGGATCTACAAATAATCCTTTTTTTTGGGGGGGTGTTAATTGTTTGCAGTGGATTCCAATACAATCCCCAAAATTCATATATTGAAATCCTAATCCCCAAGGTGATAGTATTAGGAGTTGGGGCCTCTATGAGATGATTAGGTCATAAGGGCCAAGACCTCATGGATGGTACTGTGCCCTAATAAAAGGGACCCCAGAGAGCTCCCTTGCCCTCTTTCTTGTAAAGCTATAGAGAAGATGCCTTTTCGGAATCAGGATGTAGGCTCTCACCATACACTGAATCTGCTGCTGGCTAGATCGTGAACTTTCCAACCCTGAGAACTCTAAGAAATAAATTCCTCTTGTTAATAAGCCCCCCACTTTATGTTTTGACATAAAATCCGAAATAGACTAAGACATTGTTCCATAAAATAATCAATATTTATTTTAATTAACAAAGTCTCTATCTTTTTAGTCAAATATCCTTTCCACCAATGGTAAGCAATATTATAAAAGGTAATAAAGATGAACATTTCATTAACACACACATATATGTGTGTACACATATAAAATTCCTTTTGCTGATACTGGCATATTTCTAATTTATTCTTCTACTATAATAGAGACTGAAAGTTGCCATAATGGCTCTCCTTTATTCATAGATCTTTTAAAAATATTTTTAATTAAAGCAATAATTTTCAAAACTGAAAGATTCATTTTAGAGTATTACATTATATATTCAATTTGACTAAGCTTTAGTCTATGAGAAATATGAGACAGAAATAGACGTGTGGATGGGCATGATAAAATTCTCCTATAAGATATTACACCTCTCTTCTTTTTTCTTCTTTTTTTTATTTTTTAAACTTGCCTTATTTTCCAGCCCCTGAGTAGCCATGATGATATTGTTTCCGTAGCCTTCTTGAATAAAGATGTTTATATACACACACACACACGTTTTACATTTTAAAGGTATTTTATAAATAAAACAGAGCAAAATGATAGAGGAACCCTGGGTCTCTCTACAAAACACCGCACAAGCCCTGGACTGCTAACTTCAGAGTATTTTTTATATGATAGTGGAATGGACTTGTATTTTTTTTCAATCATTTTCTGTTACATGTACTTGAAGCCAGTGCTGAAGGTCATATCTCCCTATTCCTCTATTTAATTCTTCTTTATCTCTGGCACATGTACACACAGAGACACCCATAAAGGGAAACACTCTGGTAAGCTAGACAAAGTCCGTACACAGACCCAGTTGACACCACCTCACATTAATCCATATTCAGCAACATTGGCCATGGCGGACATACACAGAGAACTGAGCTACCGTAAAATATGAGGTTTTATAAAATGTATTGTTTTAATCCTAGACAAAAGTTGTTAAACCTAGCATGCGGCTGTGTATGCACACACGTACACAAGCAACACACACATCCCCTATGCTAATGCCATGGCGGGTGACCTATCACTCCTGGTTTGCAGAGGGTCCGTCCATTGCCACTTCATTTTCCTTACTGTATTTTCTCTCTTCAGAAGAACATGCATCCATCCTCTGTCTAGTCATTACAACAATCTCTGTCTAATAAGTCTCAACTTATTTTTCAAGACCCTCTCCAAAGCCACTTTATAAGACCTTTCCACATTTAACTGTTCTTCTCACAATTAAATTCACCTTTGTTCTTTGTTCTCCTGTTGCGGTTTCTTTGTGCTGAGACTAGACTCATTAGAGGATTTTATCGCATTATTATCCTCCCACAGCCCTGTCAGGAAGTTGAGATCTCCTAGAGGATAAAAAAGTATATAATTCTTTATATATCACTCAACCTGATTGAGTTTAGCTCAATTCATTGCATTCACTTGAAACTGAACAAAAGTTTTCTGAGTTTAATTGGCTTTATTACAAGCGTGGAAGCATCTGTGGATGACGGACACTTTACTTTACATTTTAGAGCTCTGTGATGTACTGCTGATTTTACAGTACAGAAAGTATATTTTGTTATTATTATTGCTATTACCTTATTTAGTTACTTCCAATAATGAATAAATATTGTGCAGAATAAGTTCTTAAGAAAAGGCCAGTTAGACACATTGTTGTGCAAACTCCGTTTCTCCAACTTCTGAAGTGTTCTAGTTCATATTTATTCCATTTCAAATATAAGATTTAGGTTCAGACAGGCACCGTGTGGTTACAAAATAATAGGTGATAATATTCAGAAATTTGTTTTTGTACACTGTTGGTAGAAATGTAAATTAATAAAGGCATTTTAGAAAACTGTATGGAGGTTCCTGAAAAAAATCAAAACTAAAGATGGTGGGTTCAAACCCTGCCCTGGCCAAAAACTGCAAAAAAAAATTAAAACTAGAACTAATATATGGTCCAGCATTCTCACTGTCAGGTAGACCTCCAGAGAAAATGACATTAGGATGGTGAAGAGATATCTGTACTCCAATGTTCCTTCCAGAATTTTCACATTATCTTAGGTATGGAATCAACATGAGCATCCATAAAAAGATGGATGAATAAAGAAAATATGGTGTATGTACACAATGGAATACTACTCAGACATAAAAAAGGAAATTTTATTATACAACTGAATAAATCTGGTAGACATTATAGTAAGTGAAATAAGCCAGGCACAGAAAGATAAACGCTGATTGATATCTCAAATGTATGGAATTTTTAAAAAGTTAAATTTATAGAAGTAGAGAGTAGAATGGTAGTTACCAAGGGCTATAGAGTGTACATAAAGAGATGGAACACACAAAATTTCAGTAAGGAGGAACGAGGCCCCAAAATGTGTTACACAACATCGTAACTACAGTTCATATCAATATTCATATTATATACTGAAAATTGTTAAGAGAGTAGATTTTGTATTCCTACCATGAGTAAATGGAAGTGAATGTATATAAACTAACTTGGTTTACCCACTCCACACTCTACACTTATTTCAAAACATCCTGCTGTATACCCTAAACATATATAATTTGTGAACTAAAATAGAGAAGAATTTATTAGAAATTACTTGATTTTATGATATATTTAATAAGCAATTACTAAATATCTAAAAATAAGCTAAAAAATATTAGTTAAATTTCTACATTTTGTACTTGTGTTGTATCATGAGTCAAATTTTGTGTGTGGGGGGTTTGTTGTTGTTGTTCAAGTTATTTGTTTTCAGGCAGAAAATTTCTTATCTTCTTAATAGCACAAACCAAAGTTTCATTTCACTTAGGCTACAAAAAAAATGTAAAAGTATCTATAATTTAACTGCTGGTAATATTAAAATACAGTCATGTGCCATTTAATGAAGCAGACACAGCCTAAGAAATAAATCAAGAGGTGACTTAGTCATTGTGCAAACATTATAGAGTACACTTGCCCAAACCTAGACTGTGTATGCTACACACCTAGGCCAAACAGTAGCCTATTGCTCCAAGGCTATAAACCTGTATACACATTACTGTATAAATAATATAAGCAATTATTATAGCATAATAAGTAGCATAACCATAGTATTTGTATTGTTGTGCCTAAGTCATGGGGTCCCCCCTATAAATCACCCATTGACCAAGTCCGATGCAAAAGCAAGAGGTAATTTATTAGCTAGCTCGGGCTAGGGCTTCCTGCAGGAGAGCAGAGAAGCCTCGTCTGCAGAGGGGAGAGCAGTTTTCAGGGTACAGAATGGAACAAAGGGAGGAGGTGTTGGGCGAACTGCTGGGGAGAGCTGATAGGGGCATAAGGGACTGGGCAATGTCTGTTCTGGGCTAATTAGCCTGGGGAAGTATTTACTACCAGGATGGCCGAGTTTAGGCACCCATTATCACTCAGGGCGGACATACTGGAGCCGGGGGTCTAGGACGAAGCAGGTTGCCTATCACCTTTGGTATGTGACTGCAAATTGACCCTTTGGCATGCAGCCATAAATTAACCTTTGATGTGCAGCTGCAAATCAAAGGCTGTGGAACAAAATGAGTTAGTTTTAACAAAATGGAGTCAGCTTGGTTCTTTCAGTATGTCTAAACATCTTTTTTATTGGAACTGAGTCTCATGCTTTTGTCCAGGATAGCATGCCATGGTGTCAGCCTAACTCACAGAAACCTCAAACTTCTGGCCTCAGGTGATCCTCCTGCCTGAGCCTCCTGATTCACTGGAAGTACAAGTACTTGTCATAATACCTGAGTTATGTTTTTATTATTAGTAGAGAAGGGGTCTTGCTCTTGCTCAGGCTGGTCTTAAACTCCTGAACTTTTAACGGATCCTCCTGCCTCATCCTCCCAAAGTGCTAGGATTACAGGCATGAGTCACCATGCCTCGTCTGTGTATCTAAAACATAGCTAAACATAAAAAAGTAAAGTAAAACTATGGTATAAAAGATAATTCCTATCAATGAAGTATTTGGGACTGGAAGTTGAACTGGGTAAGTCAATGAGTGAGTGGTGTGTGAGGTTGAAAGCCTAGACCATTTCCATGCACTGTTGTAGATTTTATAAACACTCTATACTGAGGCTACACTAATTTATTTAAAATATTTTCTTTCTTCTATAGTTAATCTTAGTTTATTGTAACATTTTTAAATTCCACACTTTTTGAGTTTTTAAGTGTTTTGACTATAGTAACAATGCATAGCTTTACACACACATTGCGCAACTATATAAAAATATTTTCTTTATATCCTTATGCTATAAAAGTTCTATTTTTATTCTTCTTACTTATTTATTATGTGCCTCTCAAACTTTTTTGTTAGAAACTAAGATACAGATTCAAATGTTAACCCAGGCCTGCACAGGCTGAGGATCACCAGTTTTGCTGTCTTCCACCTCCACATCTAGTCCCACTGGAATGTCTTTAAGGGGAAAAATGTGCATGGAGCTGTCATATCCTGTGATAGTAATGTCTTCTTCTGGAATACCTCCTGAAGGACCTGCCTGAGGCTGTTTTAGAGTTAACTATTTTTTTGAATAAATAGAAGTACTCACTAAAATTAAAAAAAAAAAAAACAACTATAGTATAGCAAATGCATGAACCAGTACCATAGTCATTTATCATCATTATCAAGTATAATGTAGTGTACATAATTATACGTTCTATACTTTTCTATGGCTGGAAGTGCATCAGGTTTACATCGGTGCCATGGTTTGGGTATGGTTTGTCTCCACCAAAATGTGCTCCAATTTGATCCCTAATATGGAAATGTTAGGATGTGGTACCTAATGGATCCCTCATGTATGGATTAATACCCTTATTCAGGGGTGAGTTCTCATTCTGATGGGAATGGATTAGTTCCTGCGAGGATAAACTTTTTTTTAGATGTTGTTATTGAGAAAGAGTTTCACTCTTTTGTTCAGATTAGAGAGTTGTGGCCTCAGCCTATCTCAAAGCAACCTCAAAGTCCTGGGCTCAAGCGATCCTCCTGCTTCAGCCTCCCCAGTAGCTGTGACTACAGCCACCCACCACAATGCCCAGGTAATTTTTCTATATTTAGTAGAGACGGGGTCTCACTCTTGCTCAGGCTTATCTCCAATGCTGGGCTCAAGCGATCCTCTTAACTTGGACAAGAGTGAATTTTTTAAGAGTTTCATCCTTATTTTTTTGACTTGTGTTTTTCCCCATGTAATCCCTTGCACACACACTCCTTTTCCAATTTCTGTCAGGAGTGGAAGCAACACGAACCCTTCAGCAGATGCAGCTGCCCATCTTGTTGGACTTTTTAATCATCAGAATCCTGAGCCAAATAAACCTATATTCATAAATTCCCCTGCCTCAGGCATTCTGCTACAGCCACATACAAAGGACTGTGACAACCAGAGTTACCAGAAACACCTGAGTGCTGTGTTACAGCACAAAGTTAAAATAATTAAAACAACATTGGCGGGCAGCACCCTGTGGCTCAAAGGAGTAGGGTGCTGGTCCCATATGCCGGAGGTGGCTGGTTCAAACCCAGCTCTGACCAAAAATAAATAAATAAATAAATAAAACATCATTGGCAATAGGAATTTATCAGCGCCATTATAATCTTACAGAGAACTGTCATATATGTAGTCTGATGTTGACTGGAATTTTATTATGTGTTTCATGATTGTAGTAAAATGCTAAGTCATTTTCATTATTGTCTAATTATGCTTGAAATTTTTAAGTGTTATTGATACTGGAATTTCTTCAGTGGGTCCTTGGTCTTGGTGATTCAAAGAATGAATCCATGGACCAAAGATCAGTGGAAGACAGGATTTATTTTATAGAAAAGAATGCAGAGAAAAGGCACCAGAATTCCTGGCAGAAGAAAAAGCCCAAGTGGGAAAAAAAAAAAACTTTCTCTCCCTGTCTGGGTTCCTTGTCCATGGGTATATGTAGTCGCAGGGGTCCTTTATAGTTACATTAGGCCATGACTTAGTAACAAATGATTGGACACAACTAGGGGTAAGGTGAATGAACACATTAATGAATGGATATAGTCCATTCATTAAATTGGCCAGGCCTAGGAAACTTACATGAAATTGACTAGGCCAAGGAAATGAGGGGTTGTCTGGAATGGGGCAACAGCTGTATCACCTTAGGGCCTATGAGCTGCTCACAGGGGAGGGCTCTCTAGGTTCAAGGGTGATCCTGGGATTGGCACCGGCAGCAGCGCAGGCGGTGGTCTCCCTACTAACCAGGGACCCGTGGGCTTCTGCCCCGCTCTCCCTCTCTGCCCCACTTGGTTCTCCAGCTCTGCCGCCCATCGTCCGCTGCACCAACACCGCTGGGGCGGAGAAGGCAGAAGGCGCTGCAGGTCCTGCCGAAGGGCTGACGCTGACCAATCTGGGGTGCACTCACCCCGTATCCTTATTATGTGTGTCCTTTATGAATGTAAACTTTTAAAAATTCCCTCACTTGAAAAGTTTGTATGTTTATATGGGAAAAACATTTTTATTACATAGAGCAAAGGAAAACATGAGCTTAGCTCACAATCTATAATTAATTAGTTTTGCAAATAAACTCTGAGATTGTTTCCTACTGTGAATTGTGAGTTTCAGATCGTTTGATATCATCATTGAGATTGTGTATCCATGATGACTTGGCAATTGATAACAGTGTTATAAAATATGTTTTTGAACCTATGTTAGGGTTTTCCTCAGTTTTGAGAATAAGTGACAAAACAGGAAATAAAGATCATGGAGACTTTTTGTTTGGTGGAATTTTCAGTAAGAAGACAAGCCGAATTTGTTAAGAGAATTGTCCACGTATGCTCTTTTCACGCTCTTCCCTGTCTTCCTGTTGACCCCTCTCCTTCTGTAACCAAATCAATTGCAGTATTAGGTGTTATTGTCGACTTTCTACTTCCTTAAATAGTCCATTTCCATTCTTTCTAACTGTATTAGGGTTTTCTGAGGAAATAGCCTCTATAGGATGAATGTGTATGTTTTAAACCTTAATAATAGAGGTATTCCAAAAGAAAAGACGTTTATTGAGGAGTAGAGCAATGCAATGGGGATACACCCGTCTTAGTAAACTATGTGGACATTCAGAGGGGTAAAGGAAAAAAAAGGGACTTTAAGAAAAAAATAAACAGCATTGTGTAATGGTTTTGAAATAATTATCTTGGCTACCAAGACCTATTGCGAAGATGGTGTGACACCAGTTTGAAGCTGGCAGGGGACTTGGTGGGAAGATGTCCTCGAAGAAGTATCTTTTGTGTAAAGTTGTATTGGCTTGATTGCAAATTTATGGTTTTAGTAGCATCTTTTTCTTTGTCCGTCACATACAACCTCCTTTCTGTGGCCTTCCCTGGCTCTATTTGTCAGAGTTTTTCTAACATTAATGAGTTGATTTTCAGTCTGACAAATTTCATAACCCCCTTTGGATCAAGATCTTTCTTCAGAAGCAGCATTGATCAATTATCCTGTAGTTAAGTTTTGATGTCCCTTGATGCCCTTATGAACCTTTCCTGTGGCTGTCATCTCACATCGGAGGGAGTGCTTGGTGACTGCCAGTCTCAAAACACTGTTCGTTACAATTGACTAATAAGGGAGGTTTGAAGGCAGTGGCTCTCAGGCTATGTTTGAGGGGAGGCCACGATTAAGTTCAATTTTGTCTGTTCTGTACCGTTTTGTCATCATCTCAGTGGTCTGGGCCAGCATTATTTTGTTAGGAGTAGGACTTGTGCAAAATTTAAAAAGTGACAGACACAAAGTTTAAACAGGGGAAATAGAAAGTGAAATTAGTAGTAATATGACAATTCCAGGTATGAACCTAGACTTAGAGACAACAAATTAAACAAATTAAAAGGCCATGTAAAATTAGGTACAATCTCTTATAACTGTGAGACCTGTGTTCATATTTTGTTTATATGGATCTCAATTTTCCCAAAGGAATTTGTCCAGTTTCAGCATAGATTAGCTATGACATGTAGTAGTAGCAATGCTCAGTCATTTTTCATTTAATCAAGGGAATCTAAAGTAATTTTTTTAGGTTAGATTTGGTTAATTCATCAGCAGAAGTTATTGTGAAATTTCAATTATACTCTTACCCTGATAAGTGAAAAATGTGGCATTAAGCAGGTAAAAGTCTCATTATGATACGGAGTCCTTTTTTAAGTGTCTTGGAAAAAGTTGTCTAACTCAGGGATGTCCAAACTCTTTTTTTGTTTTTCCTGCCACACATTCGAAGAATAAGACTTGTTTTGAGCACACAGTAAATACACAAACGCTAAGGAAAACAGATAGCAAAAAACAAAATCAAAGGTCTGTTCATACTTTTCATGATGTCTGATGCCACATACAAGCAAAAAAGTCCTCATAAAACCAGCATGCAGCCTGCAGGTGCCAGATTGGACACCCCTAGTACATCATGAAAACATTAACCCGTGGTTTCTAATTTGAATGATCTTTGGTCACAACATAATGTAGTTTGGTCAACTTTTTCGGTGATTAATACATATGGAAAAAAGCTTGTTTCTTAAAATTTTTAAAGTTTCAATTTATAAGATTTTAGGAATACAGCAGCTTTTGTTTTGAGTTGGAGAGTTGTAGCTAACTACTAGTGGAAATTATGAGAATTAAGGATGTAGTCCAGAGTGCAAGTATATTAGACGAACTCAAAAACAATGCACATAGTTATAGGCTAATAACAGTTGTATTGTATATTTTCTTTCAAAATATAACTTTTATTCTTTATATTGATCATATAGCAATCTCAGATTTAAAACCTCTTTCAAGGTTAGTTAACCAAACCAAGGCATAGTTTAGATTTAATTTACCATCTTCACATTCTTGAACCTGCAGGAAGTGAAAATATTTTTTCTTTCATTGTAAGGCTGGCATCTCTTGAAATAGACATTTTATGCATATTGTACATATTGCTAAATAAAAAATTTTGGGCAAAGCTTTGATAATATAATCGATGATTCCAATTATATCCTGCTTATAAAGAGAGAACTTTTTTTTTTTTTTGAGACAGAGTCTCACTTTGTCACCCTTGGTAGAGTGCCATGGCATGATGGCTCACAGGAACCTCAAACTACTTTTCTGCTCACAAAAATGTACTTGACCAAGTTGTTATAAACTATAGATATCCTAAGAGAAAATATCCCTAAATCTGAAAAATAAAAGATTTAAGTAAAAAAAAATTACACTTTAAATAAAAGTCATAAAATATTATCTCAATTACTTAATTTCATATAATCTTTTTTTTTTGTTTAGCTTGATCTTAATTATCAGCTTTGTGAATGGATCAGTTTCTTTATTAGAGTGGTAAAAATTTTTGTTTAGTTCATTAATCTTAAAGTTGTCAAAAATCTGTATGTAAAGGTACTTGTTAGATTCTTTCCATAAAAAGAAAGTTGGATTATAGCTGATTGCAAATGTGGTTAGAAAAGAATGTTAAAAAATGATTGTGGATGACAAAAACTTAGGGTAGCTAAGGTTAAAATCCAATAAAAATTCCCAAGTGATAACAAAACAAGATTTTATTATAAGAATCGTTTTAAGATAACACCAAGAATCATGACTGACAGCGTCATGTCACAACTATAGATTTCAGAAATTTCATATAATTTTTAGGACATTCACATTAATAGCATATAAATAACATTTATGGTCAATTTTAAGGTCTAGAGTTTACAAATTTCATATTTTTTAGGATATTCACGTTAATAACATATAAATAAATAATATTTATGGAACTATAATTTTAAGTTTAAAATACAATAAAAATTTCCAAGTGATAAGAAAAGTAGGTTTTATTACAAGAATAATTTTAAGATAACATCCAGAATCATGACTGACAGTGTCATGTCAGAACTATAGATTTTATAAATTTCATATAATTTTCAGGATATTCACATTAATAATACATAAATAATAAATAATATTTATAGAAATATAATTTTAAGTTTAAAATCCAATAAAAATTTCCAAGGGATAAGAAAAGTAGGTTTTATTACAAGAATCATTTTAAGATAACACCCAGAATCATGACTGACAATGTCATGTCAGAACTATAGATTTTATAAATTTCATGTAATTGTCAGGATATTCATATTAATAATACATAAATAATAAATAATATTTATGGAAATATAATTTTAAAGTCTACCATACTTAAAATTATGACAATAACCCCTTCAATTTATATGAATATGCATAGGTTTTTGGAGCATTTATGCATAAGCATACTCATAAGTGTAACTTAAAGAAGCTGTAATGTCTGCCATTTTTTAGTTGCGGTGTCTCCCAAACAATTTTATAAATGAATCTAATTCTTTAATACATCTACAAGATATGAAATACACTTTTCAATGCTTTGGAAGGGCCCAAGTCAAAATTCTACAGTTTATTTTAGGCCAAAAAGATCTTACTGAGGATTTTGATCATGGAGAAATCTGCCAAATACGTCAAAATGTTTCAAGTGCTTAATCAAAATAGAATCATAGGTCACAGTATTATAATGGTTATTGTTCAATTGTGCAGGCTAGCATGCAGTGGCACAGTCAAAGCTCTCTGAAACCTCAAACTCTTGGGCTCAACTGCTCTTCTTGCCTCAGGCTCCCAAGTAGTTAAGTCACAATATCCAGCAAATTTTATTTATTTATTTATTTTTGTCAAGACAGTGTCTCCCTGTGTCCCCAGGCCAGTCCTGAACTCCTGGCACTCAAGCCATCTTCTCATTCTGGC
>CAUYRH010092728.1:0-18164 GCA_963574655.1 Perodicticus potto | reverse complement strand
TTTTTTTTTTTTGAGACAGAGCCTCAAGCTGTCACCCTGGATAGAGTGCTGTGGCATCACAGCTCACAGCAACCTCCAACTCCTGGGCTCAAGCGAGTCTCTTGCCTCTGCCTCCCAAGTAGCTGGGACTGCAGGCACCCGACACAACGCCCGGCCATTTTTTTTTTTGGTTGCAGCCGTCATTGTTGTTTGGCGGGCCCGGGCTGGATCCGAACCCGCCAGCTCAGGTGTACGTGACTGGCGCCTTAGCCCGCTGAGCCACAGGCGCCGAGCCAGGAAAACATTTCTTAATTCCCTTCTATACATACATATGCATTGTTATTTGGTGCCATTTCCTTTAGACCTGAAAAACTTCTCTTTAGCATTTCTGTGGCCTGTAGGCCATAAATTATCTCAGATCTGCTTTATCTGACAACGTCTTTATTTCACCTTTATTTTTGAAGGATATTTTCAACAGTTTTAAAAATTCTGGATTGAGGCTGGGGGCAGTCACTTTTGCCTGTAAACCCAGCACTCTGGGAGTCTAAGGCAGGAGGATCTCTTGAGCTCAGGAGTTCAAGACTAGCCTGAGCAAGAATGAGACCCCATCTCTACTAAAAATAGAAAAATTAGGGGTCGGCGCCTGTGGCTCAACGGGCTAAGGCGCCAGCCACATACACCTGAGCTGGCGGGTTCGAATCCAGCCCGGGCCCGCCAAACAACAATGATGGCTTCAACCAAAAAATGGCCAGGCGTTGTGGCGGGCGCCTCTAGTCTCAGCTACTTGGGAGGCAGAGGCAGGAGACTTGCTTGATCCCAGGAATTGGAGGTTGCTGTGAGCTGTGATGCCAGGCACTCTATCCAGGGTGACAGCTTGAGGCTCTGTCTCAAAAAAAAACTTAAAAAAAGAATAGAAAAATTAGCTGAGCATGGTGGCAGGTACCTGTAGTCTCAGCTCCTCAGGAGGTTAAGGCAGGAGGATGGCTTGAGCCTAAGACTTTGAGGTTGCTGTGAACTATGATGGCACAGCTCTCCACCCTGGGCAACAGGGTGAGACCCTGTGTAACAAAAAAAGAAAAACTCTGGATAGTTTTTTTTCTGATCATTTTTTCTAAATTGATGAATTTTTTTTTTTTTTTTTGAGACAGAATCTCACTACGTCACCCTCGGTAGAGTGCCATGGCATCACAACTCACAGCAACCTCAAACTCTTGGGCTCAAGTGATTCTCTTGCCTCAGCCTCCCAAGTATCTGCGACCACAGGTGCCTGCCACAACACCCAGCTATTTTTTCGTTGTTGTTGTTGCAGTTGTCATTGTCGTTTAGCAGGCCTGGGTTTGAAGCCACCAGCCTGGGTGTATGTGGCTGGTGCCCTACCCACTGAGCTATGGGCACCGCCTCAATTGATGATTTTTTTTTTTTTTTGTACAGAGTCTCACTTTATCGCCCTCGGTAGAGTGCCGTGGCGTCACACAGCTCACAGCAACCTCCAACTCCTGGGCTTAGGCGATTCTCTTGCCTCAGCCTCCCGAGTAGCTGGCACTATAGGCACCCACCACAACGCCCGGCTATTTTTCTGTTTTTGCAGTTCGGCCGAGGGCGGGTTTGAACCCGCCACCTTTGGTATATGGGGCCAGCGCCCTACTCGATGAGCCACAGGCACCGCCCCTAAATTGATGATTTTTTAAAATTAATAGTTGGTTGATTTTTAATATCTTATCCAGATTTTGTAATATTTTTCATCTGTCAGACTATTTGTCTGACAAAACTACTCTGTCTTTACAAAAAGTCAGATGCCCTTCCTTTTTATTTATTTCCATACCAATTGTCATCTGACACGGCATATCATAGATTTATTATATGTGTTATATCTGACACCATCAGCAAGATGTAAGTTCCATGAGGGCTTGTTTTGGGACATGACTTATCGCCTCTGCCTAGAATGATGTTATCATGTCCTAATAACAACTTGGTAAAAAATTATTGAATGGAGAAATACATGAGTGGGGTCTCGGAGGGGCTCCTGTGAAGGCAGCCAGGGGCTCTTACCTGTGGTCCCTCCTGCTCTAGAGAGATGAACACCTCTGACTGTGAGCCCTTGGAGATGGGGTGCCTCCGCCAGCTGACTGTGGCTGCCCTGTCCATGTCCTTTATTGTTGGCATACTGGGCAACGGGCTGGTGCTCTGGATGACTCTCTTCCATATGCCCCGCACCATCCCCACCATCTGGTTCTTCAACCTGGCCCTGGCCGAGTTCACTCTGTCACTGTCCCTGCCTGTTGCCATAAGCTACGTGGCCTCTGGCCAGTGGCTCTTCAATAGACTGGCCTGCAAATTCTACATGGCCTTTCTGGTCCTCACTTTCCTCACCAGCATCTGGCTCCTGGTCCTCATCTCTTTGGACCGTTGCATCTCTGTCCTCTACCCTGTCTGGGCCCAAAACCACCGCACTGTGCAGCGGGCCATCTGGCTGGCCATCGGGGTGTGGCTCCTGGCTGCCGCCACAGGCTCACCACATCTGATATTCCGGACCACCGGCCAACAGCATGGATGCAGCCACTGCTACTTCGAGTTCATTTTGAGGAATGAGACTGCTCGCAATTTGAACCTAGGGGTTCTGGGGAGAGAAATGGTGGTGATCATCACCTACTCCCTGCTGGGCTTCCTGGTGCCATTGGCGGTCATCAGCGCCTGTGCTCACCTCATCCAGGCCAAGCTCCGGCAGGAGGCCTGGGTCCATGCTCGCCGGCCGAAGAGATTGCTGCTGCTATTGGTGAACACCTTCTTCGCCTTCTGGTTCCCATTTAACATGGTGCTTTTGGTCCAACTACGACAAGTGATGGAGCCAAATGAGTTCCACTACTCCAAGATGCTGCTCCTCCTCTGGGCCACCTTCTCCTTGGGCTGCTTCAACAGCTGCCTCAACCCCTTCCTCTATGTTTTCATTGGCAGGGATTTTCAGGAAAAATTTTTCCAGTCTCTGCCTTCTGCCCTGGCCAGGGCATTTGGCGAGGAAGGGTTTCTCAGTCATCCTGTCCCTGAGGTGAAGCCCCCAGGGGATGGCAGAGGCCTACAGGGGGAAGCTGGAAGTCTTCCTTTCTAGGACGCAGCCCCTCACCTGGCCTGGCTTCCAGGACCCTGCTAGATCCTGCCTCTTCTTTCAGGAAGTCTTCCCAGCAATCTCGCAGCTAAAGCTTTGTGGTGGAGACATCTGTTGATTTCTCAGTGTCCATTCTCTCCCTATTTATTGCTTGTGTTGAGTTTACTAAATATAGTAAGACTCCTATTTGTTTGAAACTGGGCACATGGTTAACCAGAAAAACAGAAAAGTCTACATTTCCCAGTATCCTTTGTTTACAAATAGGTATCGCCTTATGATTGCCTTTTGAAAATAATCACTGCAACTTGCTTGAAATGCCTTTATTTTTTATTTTATTTATTTAATTTTTGAGACAGAGTCTCACTATGTCACCCTCGGTAGAGTGCCGTGGTGTCACAGCTCGCAGCAACCTCAAACTCTTGGGCTTAAGTGATTCTCTTGCCTCAGCTTCCCAAGTAGCTGGGACCACAGGCACCTGCCACAATGCCGGCTAATTTTTTTGTTGTAGTTGTCATTGTTGTTTAGCAGGCCTGGGCTGGGTTCGAACCCGCTAGTCCCAGTGCCCTACCTACCCTACCCTCTGAGCTATGGGTGCCGCCCTCTTTTTTTTTTTAAATTAGAGACAGAGTCTCACTCAGTCACCCTGAGGTTGAGTGCAGCAGTGTTATAGCTCACAGCAACCTCAAACTCTTGGACTCAAGTGATTATCTTGCCTCAGCCTCTAGAATAGCTGAGACTACAGGCGCCTGCCACAATGCCTAGCTATTTTTAGAGATGGGGTCTTGGTCTTGCTCAGGCTGGTCTGGAAGTCCTGAGCTCAAGCAAACCGCCCACTTCGGCCTCCCAGAGTGCTAGGATTATAGGCGTGAGCCACCGTGCCCATTGTCCATTTCTGTTGTCTAGAATGTGGATGTCTGTGTTCACTTTTGCTGTGTAACAGACACTCCCAAAATTTAGGGCCTTAAAACCATAACCTTTGGGCGGTGCCTGCCTGTGGCTCAAAGGAGTAGGGCGCCAGCTCCATATGCTGGAGGTGGTGGGTTCAAACCCAGCCCTGGCCAAAAACTGCAAAAAAAAAAAAAAACAAAAACAAAAACCCACCATAACCCTTTATGATTTCTGTGTGTCAGCAATTCGGTCTAAGTTCAACTGAGCAGTTCAGTTCTCTTATCTGGTCTAGGTTCCCTCATGCATCCTCCTTCTGGCTGGGATGGTGGGATTGGTAAAGCCATGTGGCTCTCACCCCGTGGGCTGGCCTTTTCACATGGTCAAGATGGGAAAATGTGGACAGTGACATTGTAAAGGAGCATGTGCCCAAGAAGGTGTGCAGAACTGGTGCCAATTTTGGTTTTGCCACGGCTGCCATGGTGGGGTGGAAAGCTACTGTGTCCCCAAGGTGTCCCTCCACCAGCCATGGGATGATGATAACTGTGCTGTGAAAAGACAGATTTCAAATTCTAGCTCATTGAAGCCATGTTATTTTGTCTGCTGCAACAGTTGAATCTATACCTTAACTATCATGCTGCCAACCTCTGGAATTTTTGCAAGTGATTTAATAAACATCCTTTTTATTGTTGAAGTCAGTTGGAGTCAAGTGTCCTGTTGCTTGAAACTCAACACATGCAATAAATACTCCTTTCTGGGGATAGAAATCCTACTGGTACCTGGTCCCTGATCCCTGGTTCTAGGTAGAGGCAAAAAGAAATCTATCATCTAGGCTTGGCGCCTGTGACTCGACAGGCTAAGGCACCAGCCACATACACTTGAGCTGGCGGGTTCGAATCCAGCCTGGGCCCGCCAAACAACAATGATGGCTGCAACCAAAAAATGGCCGGGCGTTGTGGCGGGCGCCTGTAGTCCCAGCTACTTGGGAGGTGGAGGCAAGAGACTCGTTTGAGCCCAGGAATTGGAGGTTGCTGTGAGATGTGATGCCACAGCACTCTATCCAGGGTGACAGCTTGAGGCTCTGTCTCAAAAAAAAAAAAAAATAATAAGAAAAAGAAATCTATCATCTAAACCAGAAATTATCACACTACTTGTTTCCCATTCAAAGTCTGGCCCAGTCTTGACTTCCCTGAGAACACCACCCCTCAGAGACCCATTTTCTCCAACACTGTGAAAGAGAACCAAACACTTCCATATTCAGGGCTGAGGAGAGGACGAAAGCAGACAGTGACTGAATGTCAGGAAGGATGGTGAAAGTAGATTATTAAAAAACAAAACACAACTTTATTTATTTATTTGTTTATTTACTTATTTTTTGAGACAGAGTTTCACTTTGTGGCCCTTGGTCGAGTGCCGTGGCATCATACCTCACAGCAACGTCAGACTCTTGGGCTGCAGGGATCCTCTTGCTTCAGCCTCCCAAGTAGCTGAGATTGCAGGTGCCTACCACAATGCCTGGCTATTTTTAGAGACAGGGTCTCACTCTTGCTCAGGCTGGTCTCGAACCTGTGAGTTCGGGCAATCCACCTGCCTCGGCCTCCCAGAGTGCTAGGATTACAGGTGTGAGCCACGGTGCCCAGCCTCACTATACAACAATTTTTAACACAAAGGGAACATGCCACATGCCACACATATCCTACATGTGTGCATTTTACCAAGGGTATACTTTGGGGGTGATTATGCAGAATGTTCCCTGATTCTTTTTTCTTTCTGTTGATGCCACTAGGATACTTAAGAACATTTAGAACATGTGGTTTTTGTTATATGCCATTGGTTAATGCTAATCTGAACCAGGTTTCCCATTAGCCTGGTGTTGTGTTGGGTGCTTGTAATCCCAGCTACTTGGAGGCTGAGGCAGGAGGATTGCCTGAGACTGCCAAGGATTCTCTTATATGTATATGTTGGTCACAAAAGTATTCCATCAGTCCCCTCCTGATGGGCATTTAGGTTGCTATGAATCTGCTGTGATGGTATTTTTGAAACCTTGAAAATGATTCAATATAACACACATTTTGAACAATATATATAAAAAAAGTAGAAGGAGGGGAATTCATTGATTTATCACTAGGTGAATAGCCTTGCCACCCAGCCAGGTCATGGGAAAAAACTATGTGGGCATCCTGGGGCTCCCCCCTCTCCCTGCCCCTTCATCATTCCTCCATTTCTTTCATCCAAGAGAAACCTCTACCCAAAACTTTATCGTAAACATATTTTGGCTTTTTTCATCTCAAATGTTTAATTCGAAACTCTTCAAAGCTATTAAAAGAACCTTTCAACTAAATTTATCAAATGTACTATTTGCCCATCCCCATCCTGCATTTGGTCTTTCTCTCTCCTTCCCTTCCCTCCCCCTGTCCTTGTATCTCTTTATTGGTTGGGTTCTCTTGCTGTCTCTGTCAGTTTCTCTCTCTCTCCCCCCACCACATACATACCATGGTACATCTGTCATGCTCAACAAACCAGTCGGGAGACCCAAGATCTGGGAGATGCAGGGAGGAATTCTCTGGCATATCTGGCATTGCCATTGTCCCTTGAGGGTCACAGTGCTCAGAGGAACCTCCAAATAATTTGGAACCTTCTGAAAGTAGGTGCAAGTAGGACATCGCGATATTTCATTTATAAAATCTCTATCTTACGTCACCTAAAAACAAGGGCATTTTCCCTGGACAACCATAATGTTGTATCATTATCCCCCTCAAGAACTTTACCAGTGATATTATCTAATAGTCAATATTGAAATTTCTCAACTGTCCCAGCAATGTACTTTGGAGCATTTCGAAAAGTCAGGATCTTGTCTTACACCCCCACCCCTCCACAAAAAAGTCTGACTATGCAGAGTCACAAACAAATCATAGGTTGATTCTCAAAAACAGAAGTAATACAGGCCACATTCCAAAGGACAAGTTACTCACAAAAGATAAAAAACAAAACAAAACTCCAGTTGTCATATTCATGATCTATGTACAAATGACTTAATAAAAAAAAAATTGTAAAAAGAAAAAAAAAACTCCAGTTGTCTTGAACATTACAAAACACTCATTTAAGAAACACCTGGGCTCAACAAGTAATTAAAGCTGAAGTTCCACAATTTTAAGAAGCACATACACATCAAAACTTGGGTGATGGGGCCAAAACTGTACTCAGATGGATATTTATAGCTTTAAATTTTAATTAGGAAAAATTAAGTCCAAAAGGAAATTAGCAAAGCAAACAATTCAAGGAGCTAGAAGAAGAAGTGCACTAAAAGCTGAAAGAAGCATTGATAGAAATTAGTGAGGAAATTAAAAAAAAAAATGAGGGAATTTATTTTTTGTTTATTTAAAAAATTTTTAGAGACAGCTCTTCCTCTGTCACCCAGGCTGGAGTGCAGGAAGTTAATTTAAAAGAAGAAATTGGGGGCCACACCTGAGGCTCAAAGGAGTAGGACGCCGGCCCCATATGCCAGAGGTGGCGGGTTCAAACCCAGCCCTGGCCAAAAACTGCAAAAAAAAAAAAAAAAAAAGAAGAAGAAGAAGAAGAAATTGGGGCAGCGCCTCTGGCTGGGTGAGTAGGGCACCAGCCCTTATATACTGAGGGTGGAGGGTTCAAACCCGCCCCAGCCAAACTGCAACATGGCCGGGCGTGTTGCGGCGGGTGCCTGTAGTCCCAGATACTCTGGAGGCTGAGGCAAGAGAATCCCCTAAGCTCAGGAGTTGGAGGTTGCTGTGAGCTGTGATGCTACAGCACTCTATCAAGGGCGACAAAGTGAGACTCTGTCTCAAATAAATAAAATAAAAAAAGAAATTGGCTCGGCGCCTGTGGCTCAACGGGCTAAGGCGCCAGCCACGTACACCTGAGCTGGCGGGTTCAAATCCAGCCCGGGCCCGCCAAACAATAATGACGGCTGCAACCAAAAAATGGCCGGGCGTTGTGGCGGGCACTTGTAGTCCCAGCTACTTGGGAGGCGGAGGCAGGAGACTCGCTTGAGCCCAGGAATTGGAGGTTGCTGTGAGCTGTGATGCCACGGGACTCTATCCAGGGTGACAGCTTGAGGCTCTGTCTCAAAAAAAAAAAAAAAAAGAAAAAAGAAAGAAAGAAATTGTGGCCAATAAGAAGCTGGTTCTTGGGGGTGAGGAGGGGATAATTACTCTTTTCTGTGCCTATCTCAACACACACAAGCGCACACACGCCCAACAATAATATTCCTTTGTGTTTGTGTTTGTGTACTTTTGTGAATACTCCAAAAAGTCAGAATGGCACTCGCTGCTCAGCTGAGGGACACAAGTTGCTTCCACTTCCCATGCCTCAGTTTCCCCCATGTCAAATGGGTGGAGTAATAAATAGTCCATCCCTCAAAGCATCGCTGAGGCAAATCACTTTTGACAATGTGGATAAGGCGCTTGGTTCGGTGCCTGGCGCTGGGAAAGAGCGATGCGTTTGCTCAGATCAATATAACAGGCTGTTAGAATAAATTCCTCCTAGAGGAATTGCCGGGTCAGAGGGCGTGTTCGACGTTGCCAGACACCACCACACAGGCTGTTTCCCACGCCTTCCGCCAACGCAACCGCAAAGGCAACCTCTTTGATCTTTGCCTTCTCAGAGGAGAAAAGTGGGATCCCGGGGTGGTTTTTAATTTGCATTGATTTTCTAATGAATGTGGTTAAGCTTTCTGACTGCGAGGCTCTGTGGTTTTAGAGTCGGTTGCAGGATTCTCCTGAGGAGACCCTGGGCTTTGCTTGGGAAAGCCAGGCAAGGTGGTGAAGGTGGGTTTGGAGACCGCGCAGTTTCCTGGCACTGCCCACTGAGAAGATCTGGCATTTTCTTGGGACGCCTGGGTGAGAGAGAGCCGTGGAGGGGGATTTAAGCCTTGGGTTTCTACTCTGCCCAACAGGGACTAAAAATCCTCATCTAATTAGAATTGCTAAGAGAACCAAAGGGACGAATCACTCCTTTATTCATTCAGTAATGATAGCTCAGGGGCAATTGAGCGTGTCCCAAGAACCAGGACCCATACGGAATTTTAAACGTGTGAACGCCTAAAATCAGCATCTCAACCCTATGAGGGCAGTACTACGATTATGCCCATTGTACAGAGGAGGAAACTCGAAGCTCAGACAGGCAGTCACTTACCAAAGGGCGGCGCCTGTGGCTCATCGAGTAGGGCGCCGGCCCCATATACCGAAGGTGGCTGGTTCAAACCCAGCCCCAGCCAAACTGCAACAAAAAAAATAGCTGGGCGTTGTGGTGGGTGCCTGCAGTCCCAGCTACTCAGGAGGCTGAGGCTGAGGCAAGAGAATCGCCTAAGCCCAGGAGTTGGAGGTTGCTGTGAGCTGTGTGACGCCATGGCACTCTATCCAGGGCGATAAAGTGAGACTCTGTCTCTACAAAAAAAAAAAAAAAAGTCATTTACCAAATCACGTGGCAAGTAAGTGGTAGATTAAGGACTTGACCCACTGATTCATTAATCCATTCAGTTACGCTTATGGAGCTCCTGGCAGGTGAATGGCATTAGGCACTGGAGAAAGCAGAAGGAGACAGACATGCCAGGGGGAGGGGCTGACATCCCAGCTTTCTCTTTCAGAGCCTTTAAGCTCCACCTCCTCGTCATGCCCTGTCCCTGAAGGTGCTGAGTGGATTCGCAATTGGTCCGCACGTAGGCCCTGGGGATTCAAACCATGCCTGGAAGGAACAGAGCCTTTACAGAACTCACAGCATCAGCATGACAGTTTTGAAGGAAGATCCCACAGAAGAATCTGCACCTCCCAGGCAGCAGAGATAATCACTTGCTCTTAATCACTACCTCTGTTTCTCTCAGGCAATGAGGAAGGGGAGGCGGCACCCCCAACACGGCCTGGTTTGAGATGTTCCCAGCTGTAGGAGACAGACAGTCACCAAGTGTCGGAAAATACCTGTCATGAGACTCCTCACCTCCTAACACGTTGCCAGCCCACCCAAAACCCTCCCGTGTGGCTGTGAAGTTGTAGGATTTTTTCCTGTTGGCTGAGCACCTCCGTGCTTCCCTATCATTACAGTGGCCTGGCTGGGGACAAGCTTACTTGCCTGAGCTCCCAGGCAGGACGTTGATTTTAGGGTAGAGATTCGAACTCAGTGCTGATGAGTCCAGAGCCTGGGTCCTCCCTCCTGCCCTCAGCACCACCAGATGTTCCCATTCTTGTTCACAGAGAACAAAACAAAGAGGAGGGGATGTGACAGCCTTAGTCCGATGTCCATTCACGATGGTGTGGGTTTTTTGCTTGCTTTGTGTCTGGGACACACACGATGCTGCCACATGCATGGCCTTGCAGCACCTGACAGCTGGGTGTACTGAGTGGCTGTGACTCACTTGTTGAAAGTGGGGGCCCCTCATGTGCCTCCCCGTGTGGTAGGGAGTGCTGGGGACCCCAAATAAGTCAGGCTCAGACCCAGTCTCAAAGAGGCCTCAAACTGGCACAGAGAGGCATGGAGGATTTCAGGCTGTGGCAGAGGGGTGCCAGTGGGCCAGAGGAAGGGGCTTAAGTCAGAAGTGGTGCCAGGTGGTGCTGGAGGCCTGAAGGGGTAGGACTTCATCCAGGCTGCTAGGGAGGGAGGAGGAGAAAGTGGCAGAGGTGGGAGGGGGGGCTGTGCCAGGCACTGTCAGGCTAAACTCTAGGGGTCTCTGCCCTCCCCCTCCCCTCTCCTCATCCTTTCTCCTCCCTGCTCACCTTCTTTTTTCCCCTCCCCCATCTCCCCTCCTTCTCCTCACTCTAGGTCTTGGGCACATTGAGGCCCACAGGAATGCAAGACAGGGCCTGGCCAAGCCAGCCATCCTGGTCCCCCACCCCGCCCCTCCTTCCTCTTTCCTGTCACCAGCTTCCCTCTCCCACTGCCTGGCCTTTCCCTCCAGGCCTCTCCTTTGGCAGTCCTGGATCCAGACCCCTCCCCACAGGGCCTGTTGCTCCCCCCTTCTCATTCCAAAGGCAAACTCGGCAACCGAATGACTGTGTGACCTTCACAGAGCTTCTACTGGCTGGTCTATAAAATGATTTTATTAGGGGCAGCGTCTGTGACTCAGTGAGTAGGGCGCCTGCCCCATGTACCGAGGGTGGCGGGTTCAAACCCGGCCCCGGCCAAACTGCAACAAAAAATAGCTGGGCGTGGTGGCGGGCACCTGTAGTCCCAGCTATTCCGGAGGCTGAGACAAGAGAATCGCCTCAGCCCAAGAGCTGGAGGTTGTTGTGAGCTGTGATGCCACAGCACTCTACCGAGGGTGATGGAGTGAAACTCTCTCTCAAAAAACAAACAAACAAACAAACATGGCTTGGCTTCTGTGGTTCAACGGGCTAAGGCGACAGCCACGTACACCTGAGCTGGTGGGTTCGAATCCAACCTGGGCCGGCCAAACAACAATGACGGCTGCAACCAAAAAACAGCCGGGCAATGTGGCGGGCGCCTGTAGTCCCAGCTACTTGGGAGGCAAAGGCAAGAGAATCACTTGAGCCCAGGAATTGGAGGTTGCTGTGAGCTGTGATGCCACGACACCCTATCCAGGGTGACAGCTTCAGTCTCTGTCTCAAAAAACAAACAAACAAACAAACAAAAAAAAAAAAAAAAACAGTTTGAACACACAGAGAGATGCCGGGATGCATGGGCAACCATGTGCGATGATTAATTTTCTGTGTCAATTTGACTGAGGCATGCACAGAAATATTGCCCAAACATTATTCTGGGTGTTTCTGTTAGAGGAGTGCTTTTGGAGGTGATTTACATTTAAATAGGTACATTTTAAATAAAGAAGAATGTGCTTGTAATGTTGGTGGTGGGCATCATCTGATCAGTTGAAAGCCTGGATAGAAAAAAGATTTTGACCTCCCTCGAGCAGGAAGAATTCTGCCAGCCAACTGCCTTTGGGTTGGATAGGTAACACTGGCTCTTTTCAGGTCACCAGCAGTCTACCTTTGGACTTGAACTGCAACTCTTTCTAGAGTTTATAGCCTATTGTCTTTTGTTGACAGATTTTGAACTCGCCAATTCTCCAGAATCATATAAGCCAATTTCTTTTCTTTTTTTTTTTTTTTTTTGAGACACGGTCTCACTATGCCATCCCCAGTAGAGTGCCTTAGTGGCACAGCTCACAGCAACCTCAAACTCTTGGGCTTAAGCGATTCTCTTGCTTCAGCCTCCCATGTAGCTGGGACTACAGACACCCTCCACAACGCCTGGCTATTTTTCTGTTGCAGTTGTCATTGTTGCTTAGCTGGCCCTGGCCAGGTTCGAACCCCCCTTGGTGTATGTGGCTGGTGCCATAACCACTGTGCTTCAGGCACGGAGTTGAGCCATTTTCTTAAAATAAATCTTTATCTCTCTATATGCTCATTTTATTGGTTTGGTTTCTCTGGTAAACACTGTCTAATACATCATGTGAGGACACAGTAAGAAGGCAGCTGTCTGTAAGAACAGGGGACAAGAAACCAAACCTGCTGACACCTTGATCTTGAACTTCCAGACTTTGGAACTGTGAAAAACTTAATTTCTGTCACTTAGGCCACCCAGTCTATGGTATTTTTTCTTTATGGCAGCCCTAGAAACTAATACATATTGTATGTAGTATAGTGGTTATAGCAGGTTGTACTGTAGTGATATTGTAATAAGGTGGTATTAATGCAGTTAGACAGCAGTGGGAGTATGGTAAGACAGTAAGTAGTAGGAGAAATGTATTAGGTTATTAGGTGTGAAATGTCCTATTTCCTTAATTACTAAGTTTTACAGTTGATATCTCTGACATTTCACTTGAGTACTTCTTATATATATTTTTTATTGTGAAGGTACATCCTAATTTTTTCAAATGCACATTTTAGCTTGTGATTATCTTTCAAAAAAATTTAGAGCAATTTTTGTGAAGCCATGAATAAGTAAAAACTTTGTGTTATTTTTGTATATGAATTCTATTGTGGAACCAATGCCTTTCTCATCGGAAGATACTTTAAAGAGAGTGCGTTTATTTTTGTCCTTGTTTAAAAAATGAAGAAACTATGGCTCAGGGAGGGTAAATAATTCGTCCAAGAATATCCAGCTAGGGAGCGGCAGAACCAAGGCTAGAACCCAGATCTGTCTGACTCCTTAGTTAGAAATCTTTATCGTTCTGTTAGTTTGGTGTGTTCTTACAGAGAGGAGGAAACTGAGGCTTGGAGAAGTAGGGGAGCTTACCTATTGTCTCTCAGCTGTGTAAGATGTGATGTGAAAGAATCATCTTCTGACTTCATACTAGGACCTTTCCATGAACTCACCCCTTTAGCAGCATATGCATGAACTTACGTCATTTTTACCCATAAAACAGTTACATCCTTTCTTGTTGACAGGGGAATTAGAATATTAGGCATAGAAATATTATTAAGGTAGAGTTTCTTCAGCAAAAAACATGAGGTTGACTCTAAAAATAGGGAAAATCGGAACTAGTGATCCAGGAGAGCCCACTGCACCCACTACGGCCACTGCTCTCGCTTTGCCCGTGGGAAGGTGTAGTGAGGAGTTGTTTCTTGGTCAGACCTCATGTGATAAATCAGGCCTCTCTGTGGTGTTCACCATGGGGACGTAGACTCCTTAGGCTACAAGCTGCCAACCTGTTCCTTCCTAATTTATCCAGAGCAATTAGTTCTTTGGTTTTCTTGTGTCTGCACACAGTATGTGCACTGTGTGTGTATCATGAAACCTGAGCAGTAACCTCGATTTAAAATATTAAAGATTTCTTTCTCTTCACCTTAATTAACTCTTTGGTTAACATGAAATCAGTCTGAGTCCATGAGCCCACCAGGAGACCTGTTTTTGCTACTTCTCTGATTTAGTTGCTATTTCTCTCTCCTTCCAATCATCATTGTGATTAATAATAATATTTATTTAAAACTGGGCTCTGGTTCTGCATGGCAGTTTTTGGAAAATACGTAATTAAGCCTGCAAACGTTACTAATAGTTATTTAATTAGTTATTCTCTCTCTGAAGCCACTTGATTTTTTTTCTTGGAACTTGTAAATAAGGAATTAGCATCAAATACTAATATACACCTAAGGTTTTGAGCAACATGCTTGTTTAAGTAAATGAATGAATAAATGAATGGGTGCACAGAAGGCTCCTACGAGCATATTTTGTATTTGACAAATACACACAGAATTTTCTTGGGTAACTAAGCACACCTAATGAGACAGATTCAATTTTTTTCTGCTTGTAATTCTCAGAGAAAAAGAGCGTGGAAGGAACCTACATAAAACAAATCAAGCAGTTCACTCTTCCCCACTAAATTCCACAATGACCTTTCTTCCAACCTCTTTTGTGATTGATCTACCAGAATCTATACACACAAGCACAAAAGACTACAAGTGGTCAAAATCGCAGTGTTGCCCAGAAACATTGCAAGATACGGTTAGCCTGACAAATCAATAAGAAACTGTTTAGGGGAGCTACTACATCCAAGACATTGTTTTAGACATAGGAAGTTGCATATAGGCCTGTTTTAAATTTTCTTCCTTTGAAATATTGAGGTAGATACCAGCGTGTTGTTACTTTCCTACACATATGGCGGCATCTGAGAAATTGTCCTATTTCTCAAATGTGAGGTGATGGTTAAAGCCCAGTAGACACGATCGGTGGCTGTCTGGCATTAGCTAAGACCAGATGTCCCAAGGTGGCTTCGTGTGAGGGAGTGGAGACAGGGTGAGAAAAGACGGTGGGCAGCACGCTCTTGTCCGGAATTCCTGGGGTGAGTGATAGACGGAGAGTAGTCTGAATCACGTGGGTATGGGCTAATACCAGACTAGGTCGAAAAGCCAAGAGAGAGCCTAGGATTTGACACACTCCCCACAAGCTCAGCAAGGCTGTGTGTACCTGTGAGCATACGGAAGAGACAAGAGCTCCTTCTTTCGCATACAGAAAAACAAACAAACAAACAAACAAAAAACAAATAAAGGAGCAATGAGGCAGGCTTTTGTTTTTTTTTAGTTTTTGGCTGGGGCTGGGTTTGAACCTGCCACCTCCAGTATATGGGGCTGTCACCCCACTCCTTTGAGCACGGGCACCACCCAATGAGGCAGACTTTCATCTGAGGATGAGCTGTGTTCCTGGAGTTTCCTGCTGTTTCCATAGTAACCCCTTGCTAGCACTGCTATACCCCGTCTCTGGACTTGCTTTAAAATGATTTTGAGTAAACCACGTTACTGAGGTGATGTACATGTTTAATCAAATAGCTAAACATGCATAAACTTGGTTCTACTCCCTAAGTGCTTACTGAACTAAACCTCCCAGCAGTCATCTTGCTAGTGTGCTCAGGGTCTTTGCGTGTGGTCCTTCTGTGTTTTGAGTTGTAGGCACTCACCCTTGATGCTGTACATGGTCAGACAGTACATCTGCTCATAGCTTCACCAATGAATATTTGTTAGAAGGCTCTCCTAACCCCTCCCCCCACCCCCAACTTGCGTATTCATTGGGTCCCCATAACACTCTTTGCTTATCTTCATCATTAGCTGAATGTAAAATACTAAAGTCATTCATTTACTTGTTTATTTCCTAATCTAAGCTACTTTATAAAAGTAGAAATGGTGTTATTGTATCCTCTAGTTTCAAGCAAACAGCCTGGTAGTAATTACTGTTTCATAAATGTTTGCTGACTATAATTTGGCAGTAAAATATAAATGGGGAATCCAGGAGAGATGGTTAAGACTCTATCTCCAGCTTCTTGAGAGCCTGCAACAGGAGGATCACTTGAGCTTAGGAGTTTGAGGCCAGCCTGGGCAACATAGTAAGACCACATCTCCAAACAAACAAACAAATAAATGACAATCTTAATCCAAGGGATTCTGTCTATTTTTGAGTAATTGACAGTTCTTGTGTCAAGAATCTCTTTACATCAGGAAATATCACCAAAGGAGACTGACATTTTTATGAACTTGAACTTAAAGAGATTGGACTTTCCCTGAAATATGTTGATGCTCTGGTTCTAGCAAAAGAAGCATAAATAGTGCAAACTCTTTCTTTCTCTGTCTCCTTTTCTGTCTCTCTCTTTAAAGACATTGCTATACCTGAAATCTGCAGGAAATTAATAAACTCCAAGGGAATTGTCTCTTTGAAGAATCTCTAAAAGTATCCCATGGTGAATACAAAGAATAGTTTCTACTTTATTCCCTCTCTTACTGTAACATATGTATATTGCTTTATAGATGTATATTTATAATTTCAATTATTTTCCTCTCCCCTCCATTCTCCATGTGAAGAATGTCCTGTGATATATTAGTTTGCTAGGTAGGGTTGTTGTAACAAATGAGGTGGACTAAGCAACAGAAATTTGTTGTTTCACAGTTCTGGAGGCTGAAAATTCAAAATCAAGGTGGTGGAGGTGATTTCTTCTGAGAACTGCAATGAAAGGATCTCTTTCTTTGGCTCGTAGATGGCCATTTCCTCCTTTATCTCTTCACATTGATCTACCTTTCTATAGTGTGTCTCTGGGTCCAAGTTTCCCCTTTTATAAGGACACCAGTCACATCAAATTAGGGCTCACTCAAAGACCTCGCTTTAGCTGTTAGCCTGAGGGCTTTTTCTTTACAGGTATCTTCTGATCTTGACAAATGCAACTACTCCTCCTCATCTACTTTATTCTGAGTAAAGGAGATTACAATGTAAAGTGATTTTCAATGTTTTTCCCAAGAGGGTCCATCTGCAGGTAAAGAATCAGAAGCATTGGGGGAGGAGCCAAGATGGCGGTCTGTAGTCAGCTTTCTGCAGACGCTTCCATCCAGAAGGAGAGTTGAAGGACAGAAATTTAGCAAGAAAGCCAACGGTTTGGAACTGAGCCAAAAGAGAAGGTCGAAGAACGCACATCAACCCTGCTGAAGCGACCTGTGACCCCAAGGATACAAATAAAAGGTACAGAGCACATCACCAAGCGGACGGGAGTCCCCTCCCCCATGAGAGCAGCTGGAACTATACGCCATACCTCCATACAAACAAGCGAGCCGAGTTCAGATGTCCTCTCACTCTACCCCACAGGAGAGACCCTCTAAAAACTGGACCTCCTTCCCCTACTAGGGTGCCGCAGTGCTCTCTTGCCAGGCATAAAACTGTATAAAAACTGCATATATTCTCTACCTGCAAGTTGGAACTCCCAGCACTCCCCACTACTCTCACCCTGAGGTCTGGAGGTCTGTCCCCCACAGAGTCGAGATTCTTGGACACTTTCTCGAGGGGTGTGCTCAGGGCATGGGCTGTACTGGTCTGTGCTGTTTTCCTGGCTCCGGAGCGATGAGAGGAATAGTGAGCCGAGAGGTGGCCAAAGTGGAGAGGCAGTCCCCTGAGGCACCAAGCGGCAGCGCTGAGAAAGCTTTCCTAGAGTTTGGCCTCACCTGGCCCTCAGGGGATGACAGCTGAGACAAAGGGCTGAATCTCACAGACTGAGTCAGGACTATTAGCAGCCCAGTGTCTCTTCTGCAGGGCAGAAATTCTGCAAACTTGTTCTGCTCTATCAGCTTTTTCATCTACTTTACATCAATCAGGGACAGGGCTGGAACTGAGTGAATCGCCCCAGCCCCTATCAAGTACCCAGGTTGTCAGGCCTCACCTCCCCCTTGCCAGCACTGACATAACTGTTGGACTGGCTGAGGAGCCACAGAGCCCCGTGTGACCTAGGCAGGCGCAAACCTCTAGAGCATCTCCTCATTGGAGGGAACTGGATCACAGCCCTGCAGGGTTACCAGAGACTGGGTGTGACAGAGGGGCAAGGTGAGGAAAGAGGCATCAACCTTCCTAGGCTAATTTACTGGTTGGGGGTGCCCTCCTGAGCTCACAGAACCCTGGAGTGAGTTATACTAAAGCTGCCAGCAGACTCCTGCTATCTAGTCACCAGAGACTTTTCAACTCTTTGATTTGAGGTTGGTACAGGTTGGGACAATTGATTGGGACCTCTTCATCTGGGCCAATCACCCGAGGACTTTCCAACATTGTACACTGGGTGTGTGGTAGTGGGAAGTTTGTATTTCCTTTTCCAATTGCTGTGGAATTGTTGTGGGGGCATGGTGACCTAACTACTGGTATTTTTTCACAGGTCAGATTCCAACACAGAGTAACCGATTCTCTAGGGTAAGACAGAGACCAGCTGAAGATAAGACAGAGCCACTTAACCCCACCACATCAAGAAGGCCCCCAGTTT
>CAUYRH010092727.1:0-18860 GCA_963574655.1 Perodicticus potto | reverse complement strand
TCTTAGAAGGGTACAGGCAGGCAAAACTTACTAAATGCAGAATACAAATGTCTTCATATAATAACTAAGAAAATGCCATGAAGGGTATGTTAAACAGTTTGATGAAAACATTTCAGATTGTATATGAAACCAGCACATTGTCCCCCTTGATTGCACTAACGTATGCAGCTATGATTTAATAAAAAAGAAAAGAAAAGAAAAGAAAAAACAAGTATGAAATAGCCATCCTTATCATTTCTTACTTTTGTTGGTTTAAATCCTATTGTATCTGCAAGTAAAATTGCAACACCTGCTCCTTTCTGATTTCCATTTGCCTGAAATACAGATGACCATTCCTTCACCTTGAGTCTATACGTATCTTTCAAGAATAGATGAGATTCTTGTATGCAGAAGGTATCTGTCCTGAATATTTGTATCCAGTTAGCCAACCTGTGCCTCTTTTGAGGACAACTTAAGTCATTCACATTTAATTGAGAATATTGATAAGCCTGGTAGAGTTTCAGGTATCAAGTTTTTCAAAAGTACAATGGACATTTTTAATACTTTCAGCTCTGTGGAAGTTGGAATTTGATCAAAAGTTTCTGATTGAGTTTACTTTTCTGGTGGAGGTTTGTGCTGGTCATTATGGAGGATAGCTCTGAGAATATCCTGGAGAACTGGTTTAGTTATGGCAAATTTCTTCAACACATAAATTTCATTAACATATTTAATTTCTCCATCATAAATGAAATTCAGTTTAGCTGGGCACAGGATTCTGGTTTGAAACTTATTTTGTTTTAGAAGATTAAAAGTCAATGACCACCCTCTTCTAGTTTGAAAGGTTTTAGCAGAGAGATCTGCAGTTAATCTAATATTTTTCCCCTTGTACATTATGGTTTTCTTGCATCTGGCTGCTTTCAGAATCTTGTTCTTCATTTTAACTTTAGTGAAGTTAATTATAATGTGTCTGAGGGTTGTCTTATTCGGGTTGCATCATGCTGGGGTTGTGAAACTGTCTGCTATCTGAATTTCAGAATCTCTTGGCATGTCTAGAAAATTCTCCTTCATAATCTCATGAAATACAGCCTCTGTGTTTTGCAACGCAACTTCATTGCCTCCAGCAATTCCTATAAATGGATATTAGTTTTCTTTGAATTATCCCAATGGTCTCTGAGAGAATGATCCATTTTTCTCTTCATTTCTCTTCCTCTTTGAGTGCTTGGGAGCATTCAAAATCCTTGTCTTCAATGTCAGAAATCCTTTCTTCTGCTTGCTCTAGTCTGTTACTGAGGTATTCTACTGTATTTCTCAGATCTTTGAGGGCTGCAAATTCTTGTCTCATTATGTCAAAATCTTTGGTGATTTTGTCTTTGAATTTATTGAATTCTTGAGGCAACATTTGAATTGATCCTTGAATTTCTAATTCCAACTTTACCTCCATTCTATTGATCTTATTTGCAATCCATACTCTGAATTCAATTTCTGACACCTCAGCCATTTTACTATGAATGGGATCTTCAGTTGTATCTTGTATAACATTCATTGTGTGAGTTGATCTGCTTTAGTTATTCATGTTCCCAGAGTTTTTCCACTGATTCCACCCCATAATTATTTTACACTGTTTGGATAGATGAGCAGAGAACGTGAAGTTGGGTTGGGGAGCTCCTGGAGTAGTGATTAACCAGCTCTTTACCCAAGAGCTGGAACTGGTGTCTATACCTTTTCCCCTAGAGTTTGCAAAGGCCCTGTACAGTGCTACAGCCTGAGACACTGGGGCCTTACTTTATGTGGTGGTGCTAAGTGGCTCTATCTTGTTTTCAGCTGATCTCTGTCCTAGTCTATTGAATTAGTTACTCTGGGTTGAAGTCTCAGCTGTGGAGAAATACCAGCAATTAAGTCACCCCGCCCCCCACAGGCAACAACTGGAAAAGGAAAATCAAACCTTTCCACAACCACACACCTACAGTACCACTTTGGATAGTCCTCGGTTGATTGGTCCAACCTGAGAGATCTGAATCAATTATCCCAGACAGCACCCAGTCTCAAGTGAGGGAGTTTAAAAGGTCTCTGGCAACTAGAAAGCAGGGGTTGGCTAGCAGCTCAAGTATGACTCATTCTGGTGCTCCATGGAGTGTGAAGGAACCCCCAGAAATGAATTAGTCTGGGAAGGTTGATGCCTCCTTCCCCACTTTGCACCTCTGTCACACCCAGTCATTGGCTACCCTGCAGGGCTATGACCCTGTTCCCTCCATTGAGTAGATGCTCCAGGGGTTTGAGCCTGCCTGATTCACAGAGAGATCTTATGTCTCCTTGTCCAGGCCTCCACACTCTGCCACCATCTGGCATGGGAAGCTGAGGCCTGACAACCTTGGGTGGTTAATGGAAGCTGGAGTGGTTCACTTAGTTCCAGCCCTGCCCCTGATGGATGTTACTGACACTTATCTTTGAGCAGAATTTGTGATTCTGTCCTGGCCATATTCCCCTGCAGACCAGGCTCTGTTGGAGTTCACAGAAACTGCGACTCAGCTTTGATCTGTGTTGCTGCCCAGAGCTGGTGTTTCTGTTTCCCCTGAAGTCTTTGTTGGGGAGGGTGTGGCTCACACTTGCCTGGGAGTTCCAGCCTTAGCCTGGGTGCCTTTGTCTCAGCTATGATCCCCTGAGGGCCGGGTGTTTCTTAGGCTAACTAAAGCAGTCCTCTGGTTCAGCCCTGTCCTAAGAGTATGCCGTCTCTGTGCAGGCATCTTCAATTCTCCATTCTGCCATGTTCTGCCCATGCCAATACTGCCACAGGCATACCCTTTGCTCGCAGGGTCTGTGTTACTGTCCCATATCTATTCCACCAGTGCCTGACACCAGAGAAGATGCCCAGCTTTCTCTGGTTGCCCAGAGAGATAGGGACTGTCCTTCGGAAATATCCCCAGAGGTGTGAGCCCTATGGTTCCCGCTGTTGCTGTTGCTGCTGCTGCTCTGTGCCAGGGGACCCACATTTCCCTTTCCCAGTTCCTTCAGTCCAATGTTTTCTCCTTACCCCTATGCCGCAGAATCAGCACAGACCTGCAACAGCCCACGCCCTGTCCATACCTCTGGAGAAAAGAATGTCTCTGGAGACAATGTCCAAGAAGCTGGACTCCATAGGGTACAGGCTTCCAGACCTCGGGATGAGAGTGGAGGGGAGTGCTGCAAGTTCAGAATTGCAGGTAGAGAATATACACAGTTTTATACAGTTTTATGCCAGGCGGGAGAGTGCCATGGCACCTATGATGGGAAAGAGGTTCAGTTTTTAGAGGGTCTCTCCTGTGGAATAAAATGGGAAGATGTTTGAACTCTGCTTGCTTGTTTGTAGAAAGTATACTGTGAGCCATTCTCATGGCGGAGGAGACTCCCATTTGCTTGGTGATAGAATTTGTACCTTTTGTTTGTATCCTTGGGGTTGTAGCTCACCTCAGCAGGATTTACTTGCATTCTTCAACCTTCTCTCTTGGCTCAGCTCCAAACCATCAGCTTACTTGCAAAACTTCTGTCCTTTAACTATCCTTTGGACTGGAGCCTCTGTGGAAAGCTGGCTCCAGTCAGCCATCTTGCCTCCACCTCCCCTGCCTTCTAGATTTTTGCAGACTTTAAAAGAAATATTTAACTCTTTGACCCTTCTGGAATTTGTCTTAGTATATAGAAAAAGGTATGGATTCTAGTCAATATATTTTGGCCCAGTATTCAACTTACCAATAGTGCATTCAATATCCATTCTTTTCCTCAGATGTGAGTGCCATCTGGCTGCGACTTCTGTCATCTCATTGGTCCCCAGGGTTGATTTGGCTGATATGGCTGGCCAGACAGATGCCCTCATCTTCCCTCTCTGCTCTGTAGGCATCCCTCCTGAAGCTACATGCTGTTCTCATGTGAAGACCATGACCTTCCTTGATAGAGCAGGGCCATTCTTCACTCACAACTATACGAGTAGCTTGCTCCCCTGCTACAACCTCTAAACAAGCTCTCAAAGTTGACATAAATGTACTGTCTGTTCCATGTCCTTCTAGACTTTTGCAGCCTCTAAAAGAAGTTAAATATTTAACTCTTTGACCCTTCAAAAATTTGTCTTAGTAGACAGAATAAGGTATGAACTCAAGTTAATGTAGTATATCTTACACTGTGCAACAGCACATTCAATGTCTATTTCTTTTTCTGAAATATTTTTTGTAAATCTTGAGGCGCAAGACATATTCAGTGTGTCTTTAACAAATATTCTTAAATATCACCTTAAATAACTTAAAACTATTTCTGAATTCATCAAATTTTAAGGTTCATATCATACAGTTTCAATCACTGCTATTTTAAAAAATGTTCTAAAATCATACACCAATGACATGGTTATTGCCTTTAAACAAAAAGCTATTGTCACTTTTTCCCACTCTTACATAAGGATTTATATTTCAAAAATGTCAAGGCCTATGAAATATTTTGCAAAGACTCTAATATTGCACCAAATATAAAATGAATTGGGGCCGATTACTGTATTTGTGATAACTAGTGTTTTCTCCTTGGAATAAGGCATAGATCGCTTTTTATTGTGCCTTCTTTTGTTTTTACCAATGAATCTACATAATTTCTTTCTGTGAGAAAAAATATTAAAACTACATAATTTGTTTCTATTAGAAAAAAAAGTCCTATCATATCATAGGAAAAAATTATGGAGCATAAATATAGAAGTATTGGGTGATAGAATAGATGGGAGTATTGGTCAATTTTATGAAATGCATTTATTTCAGTAATATCTAATCTCCTTAATAATAGACTGTAAATAGGAATGCAATTAATTTTTTATATTTATTTTACATAGTATATCCAATGTATGTCCTGTCATTATCAATAATTTTGGATGAATATTCAACCAAGATAATTGCAAAAATAACTCATTCACTTCCTGTGGTCATTGCTGACTGACATTTCTGAAAATAATGAATGCCAAGTTTGTACTGGACATATTGGACACACAGTATGCTCTGCTGAACATGAAAGATTCAGAAGCAAACAACAATAACACAAAGAATTCCTTAAAATTGCCCAGAATCTGCAAAGAAAATGACCACCAGCAAGACCATGACTGAAAATAAGGAGAGGCCCTTGTTAAGTGTGGAAATTGTGTATCTTCTACAGGAAAGATACTACCAACATCTTGGGCCAGCATCTGCGGGTACAAGACCATCAGCTCTAATGTGGGTTAATTTACTACACACAAAGGAAGTGGGTCTGAGGACTCCATGCAAGCAGGAATCTTTGCTAACTTCACACTTCTGTGTCTATAACATCTGAAACAGTACTTTGTACAAAGGTGGATGTTCAATAAACATTTCCCGGATAAATTAATAGAATTGTGACTGTCCTTGCCTTTCCAACTATATCAGGGGCTGGACCTCTTGGATATGACTTCCTGCTTCCTTCTTCAGGGCTCTGCATTTCTCCTAGGTTCCCACTGCTTGTGACATTACTTCCTGTTTCACTCCCTGCTACTAACATTTCCTGAACCTGAAGTCAGTGCTTTTCCCTCCTTTTTACTTGTACTCTGTTTCGTCAGCTACAATTGATTTTTCCCTAGCTTAACATCTACCACCAGTGAGTGGCTGAGGCAAGATTCAGACCCAAAGACATCTGCTTCCTAAGTTAGGTTCTGTCTAGTTTACCATGAGGCCACTCAGGGCAGCGATTACAGCTGTGCTTATGATAAAGCATTTGTATGCCACTTTACAGTTTACAAAGCACTTTGATATCTTACAGCTAAGCCAATTCTAAGTAACATTAATGCATGGCATGTAACCTTTGTCCTTGACATCACTACCTCTACCCATCCTGGAAATATCTGAAACACCAGAAATGTTTCCTAACTGCAAATTTACCTCAAGACAAATATAGTTAAGATTCAGAAATCATAAATAACAATAATTAAGTTGATAATATTACATAGACTCCCAAATTCCCCAAGCTGCGTAAACTTCCCTGTGTGTCCTTCACTCACCCAGAAGGCTGAGGACAGAGGCAGCCTCTTGGGTCATTTTCCCCACAGCCCTGGCCTGAGGCACTATCAGATTCCTCCTCCCACAGGTCTCCCTAAGTACTACCTGTGGTATGGCATCTGCTGGGCACATGGTCCCTGGGTCACTTTTGAATATGCTATTTTCTCTTCACATTTTCAAAAACAAGGAGTAATTGCAATTCATTTCCCTTCTGAATGCCATTGGGTTGTTCTTAGAGCATTACCACCTTCTTCCTATGCAGCTATTCCTATTCTCTAGATGGCACCCCTGGCTTGCTTTGGGTTGGCTTTTCCTAATAGAATTTCCAGCCCTCCCATCTATATCTCTGAACTACAGCTATTTAGGCCATAGCCAGTGCTGAGGAAAATCCACTGAGAAGGCTAGTACAGGGAATATTACTATGATGATCAGTAGTTGATCAAGGAGAAAACTAAGCCAGTAATTTGCACAAATTCACTTTGTCCTTAAGTGATAGAAAAAGAACCTGGTCTTAGATTTTCTAGCTCCAGGTATTTTGGCCCAAACACTACAACACCCAGATTTATAATGGTAGCAATATCTACAGTCATAAAAACTGCTTACTACATGCTTGACACTTGGCCTAAGCTATCATACACTAGCTCTTTTAACCCTCAATACAATCCTGTTTTCATGGAATAGGTAAATAATGATACTGTACATGTTTTACATTTGAGGAAACCAAGGTTCAGAGAAGATATATGCAGCCTGCCCTAAGTTGCACAGTTAGAAATCATTGGAGTCAAGATCTGACCCAGTCACAGGTGATTTCTCTACCATGGTGAAATATTTAGCTGTTATTCTAAGAGAGATCATTTCCAGTTTTTGGTTTTATTTGTGACACTTTGTTGATACCATACAACATCCAGAACCACCATGATTCATATAGTACTTGTCTCCCATACATGCCTGCCATTCTATAAAATGCTAATTGCCTTATGTAAACATATAAGGTGATCCTTATTTCCTCAAGCAATAGCCAAATATTTGTTTCAGAAAAATTCTCACTTGAAAACTTCCTTAGAGATATCATAAACGTAGGTCATCTGCAATATCTTCCATCCAGAAACATATTAAAAAGAGGAATGGATTTAGTATTTACTGAGGTTTTGTTCACCTTGTGCCTGTTTACATGATCCATGTAGTACATCTGTTATTTTATAAATGCATTTTGTAGATGAAGAAACTAGGAAATTTAAGTAAATCATTTAGAATCACACAACTTCCTAATAGCCAAAAAATAAAAAAAATAAAAATAATTCAAAGTTAGATCTGCTTGACTCCAAAGCAGAATACTCTTTCTACTACACTGCATCTGAGCCCAATACAACAGTTACTATGCAGAGAGCTAAAAATTGCCTTTTAAGCAACAATACAAAACTTCCAGACTGGGAGTCTTTTCTATTTCATCAGGTTTCTCACCTTTTAAAAAATTTTTTTCTCCCAAGACCTCACAGGACTGCCTGGATATTCTCTGTAAGCAGAGGAATTTTGAATATTAATAATAATAAGACAAATACACACAACTCCAAAGTACCAGAAAGCAGACATCAGTATTCATTTAATTTGTTAGAAAGACTATTTGTTACCTTGTACAGAGAAAATCAGGTTTACTGCGTATATTGCTGGAGGCAAACTAAGAAGATTTCAAAGATAATTTCCACTCATGAATAATACATTGCCAAGCCTAAAACACACGAGCTTCTCTGCCTCAGGACCTCATCTTTGGGCGCCTGACGCCATCTATAGGGTCACCTGCCATCTGCAGCAGAGGCTGGACTGGGGAATCATTGCATCCCCCACAACAGTGGCTCTCTCAGGGAGGAATGAAGCTTAATGTCACACCAGATGTCCTTTAAAGGGATTCATTTCAAAAGACTGCTCTTGTTTTTCTTCAGAAAGGATGACTTGTTCCTAACAGTGTGTCCATAAGGCAGAGAGATCTCCCTGTAGAGGAGAAGACAATGTAGAAAATGTGTTTCTACCAAAGAAATACAAGCAGGAAAATATAAAAGCCAGAAAGAAATGCCTTGGCTGAGACAGTCTATGAAATTAATAATAAAGAAAATGCAGCATTCTGCAGAGCAGCCGGTGCAATCTCAGTACATCTGTAGGACCCACATATGTGAGGCATTTTCACATCTTTGGGGCTCTCAACTTGGTCTCTAGATGGACTTCAGGGAATCTGAATACCCCAAATTGAATGCAAAGTGTCTTTTGTCTGCTTTTTGACTCTCCATGGCAGATTTATGGAGTTTATTAAATTATGAATGTGTCAACACACTAACTGGTTAAGAAAGACTGACATTATTACCACAGAAGGAAAAGAGCGTGGAACTGGGAGTTATGCAGGCAAAGGATAAGTCTCTCCTGTCACTGTTCAGCTACATGACCTTGAACGTTCATACACAGACACACTTAAATTCTCTGCTTTAGTTTCCCCCTTTCAGTGATGCAGATAAACTGCACCTGGGGAAGGGAAATGACTTGCTGAAGGTTAGATATCAGGGGGTATTGGAGCCAGAGTTCTGAAAATGTGTGCCTTCAGCAGTTTAAGTCCCTTCAACTTGGTTCCTAAGAACCCCACTCTGCCTGGCTCATCATCAGGCCTTTGGATTGTTCTTTAAACAGAGTCAAGATTCACTGATTTGCAACCTTTGCAGCCCTGCAGGGCTCCATGCTCAGAAGTGACCATGCATTTGGGGTTTAATGCTCTCTAGCCACCACGTTGAAATGTAATTTTATCTTTGAATTAGTGTTTTGTGATCAAAATTTGATGGGACAATGGAGCATGGGAGGGGAGAGCTAGGTACCTCCCCTCATGTGTGTTATAGCCTCCTGCTTCTTCCTTATCTCCAGAGCTCTCTCCCTACTCACCCCCAACCTTGCTCCTTTCATCACTGACCCAGCCTACTACTAACCTCCACTAAGAGATCGACAGTAGTCTCAGGTCCAATTCTGCCCCTGGTCCCCACTTCCTCCTGCAATGGTATAGGCACAGGCAAGGAGAGGGTCCATTGGCAGTGGGGTTGGATGGGCCAGTAAGGCAGACACCACCCCAACTTTGGGCTAGCAGCACCACAAATTGTTTGGTGGGCAATTCAGAGAAGGTCTCTCACCCATGGCCATTCCTGATAACAGACAACCTCCTGCTAGGAGGTTGCAAACCCTGAGGGGCTGCCCTTTGCTGTGGATTAGGCCCTTTTGCATTCTTATTTTGCACTGGGTTCCATAAATTATGTAGCTGGCACTGTCCTGACAGGAATGTATCTAGTTTTAATGTTGAAAAATGAAAGCTAATAAGCTGATATTACTTGAACTCGGGCTTTAAACTCCTTCCAGTTAAAGCCTCTGTCTGCTGGCATTAGCATTCTAGCTTCACAGTCATACATCATCAATTATTTGGGAATGAAAGTGCAAACCAATAAAAAAATTCAACTGTACCCCAAAACAGACTATATATAACACTCTACTAAAGATGTCCTATCATATGGAACCATTTGGTATTCCTATTTAAAAATTGAGGAATAGAAATGGGCCAGTTGGGATAATTCTAATATTTTTCCTTGTCCTCACTGTCTTTTCTGTACTAAAACTCTGCTCTGGTAGTTGGGAAACCTGTTGGAGATTAGTTTATTTTATGGACTAAATTGATAAAATGCTTTCTTTCTTTCCACTATTTTTACTATAGGAAATGGGCCACAAGCTGTATTTTCTGTTCTCAACAAGAAGGTTCAATCCAGTGTATTTAAGAAATAGCATGCTTCTGTTCATATCTCAGAGGAAACTCAAGATTTACCCACTTTCTCTCTTCCTTCTTCTTTTTCCCCAATGCATAGATGGGTGGACTTGTTCAAGTAAAATTAGAACAAATATGAGAAGTTGTTTTGATGCCTCCCCCCAGTTCCCAAATCAGTCTTTTCTACTTCTGCTCCTCATCCACCCTGCTGTATGAGTGAGTTTCATAAAGACAAATGTAATCAACTTACTCCTGTGATTATAAATCTAATGGATCTCCAATGCTTAAAGAATCTATTTCTACTAACAGAGCCCATCTGGCCACTGTATTTGGAGAAACTTACCATAAGATAAGTAGAATATTGAAAGTTTTATTAATTGCATTCTCACATACACATGTGCACACACACACACTCACACACACCTCTCTACAAGAGTTAGGCAAGGTCACATTCCAAGCCTAACTCAAGGAAAAAAACTTTCACAAAACCATCATAAACAGTCTACCCAATTTTGTATTCTTCCCAAATCTATGGAACAAAAGGCTCAGAGAGATATTTCTGACCCTATCTTTTCATATCTGAGAACTTTAATACATTGTTTTTATTTATTTATTTACTTGTTTGAGACAGAGTCTTACTATGTTGCCCTTGGTAGAGTACTGTGGTGTCACAGCTCACAACAACCTCCAACTCTTTGGGCTTAAGCGATTTTCCTGCCTCAGCCTCCCAACTATTTTGTTGCTGTTGTTGTTGTTGCAGTTGTTATTGTTTTATCTGGCCGAGGCCAGGTTTGAACCTGCCATCCTCGGTGTACCTGGCCAGCGCCCTACCCACTGAGCTAGGGGTGCTGCCCTATTGTTTTTATTTTTGAAGGAGAAAGTACACTTAAGTTTATATGATACTGGTAACTAGTCCTTTAGTAAGAATACTAAAAGTAACATAGGCCAATTAAAACATTTGGCTGGAACAAGACACAGGGAAAATACAGTCTTCTGTGTAGAGGTCTGGCAAGTTAGTCATCCAGCCTGCAGCTGAGACTGGGCAGTGGCACAGACAGGGCAGAGTTACTCAAACAGTGTCTGTATTCCCAGGACAGAAACAAAGTCTGCAAAGTTTTCTGTTCTGTCAGCAACATCAATCAGGGACAGGGCTGGAACTTAGTGAAACAATTAAGCTCCTGATATTGTCAGGCCTCACCTCCCCCTGCCAGATAGTGGCAGAGAGTGGCAGCCAGGCTGAGGGGACATAGATCTCCCTGTGACTCAGGCATGTGCAAAACCCCTGGAGCATCTGCTCATTGGAGGGATCTAGGTCAAAGGCCTGTGGGATTACCAGTGACTGGGTGTGATAGAGGCGCAAGGTGGGGAAGGAGACATCAACCTTCCCAGACTAATTTATTTGCTGGGTGCATCCTTCTGACCTCACGGAGCACTGGAGTGACTCAAACTTGAGCTGCCAGGAGACCCTCGCTATCTAGTTGCCAGAGACCTTTTGAACTCTCCCACCTGAGACCAGTGCTGCCTGGGACAATTTATTTGGACCTCTTGAACTGGGCCAACCACCTGAGGACTATCCAAAGTGGTACCCTGGGTGTGGAGTTGAGGAAAGGTTTGATTTACCTTTTCCAATTGTTGCCTGTAGGGGGGCAGGGTAATGTAATTGCTGGTATTTCTCCACAGTTCAGACTTCAACCCAGAGTAACTGATTCACGAGGGTAAGACAGAGACCAACTGGCAATAAGATAGAACCAATTAGCCCCACCACACCAAGAAGGTCCCCAGTTTCTCAGGCCATAGCACTGTATGGGTCCTTGGCAAAGTTCTAGGGGAAAAGGTATAGACACCAGTCCCAGCTTTTGGGAAAAGGACTGGCCAATCATTACTCCTGGAGCCCCCAACCCAACTTCTCCTTATCTGCTCATCTAGCCAAGCAGGGTAAAATAATCATGGGGCGGAATCAGTGGAAAAGCTCTGGTAACATGAATAACCAGAGTAGATCAAATCCCCAAGGAACAATTTGGCAGACACAACTGAACACCCCATTCATAAACAGATGGCTGAGATATCAGAAACTGAATTCAGAATTTGGACTGCAAATAAGATCAATAAAATAGAGAAAAAAATGGAATTAGAAATTCAAGGAGCATTTCAAATGTTGTCTCAAGAATTTAAGGAATTCAAAGACAAAATCACCAAAGATTTTGACACATTGAGAGAAGAAGTTGCAGCCTTCAAAGATCTGAGAAATACAGTAGAATCCCTCAGTAACAGATTGGAGCAAGCAGAAGAAAGGATTTCTGACATTGAAGACAAAGCTTTCGAACATTCCCAAACTCTCAAAGAGGAGGAGAAATGGAGAACAAAAATGGATCTTTCTCTCAGAGAAGTTTGGGATAATTCAAAGAGAAGCAATATTTGCCTGATAGGGATCCCTGAAGGCAATGAAGCGCCTTTGCAAGGTACAGAGGCTCTTCTTCACGAGAATATGAAAGAGAACTTTCCAGACATGTCAAGGGATTCTGAAATTCAGATAGCAGACAGTTTCAGAACCCCAGCACTACTCAACCTGAATAAGACATCCCCAAGGCACATCATAATTAACTTCACTAAAGTTAATGTGAAGGAGACAATTCTGAAAGCAGCCAGACGGAAGAAAACCATAACCTACAAGGGGCTCAAACCTTTCAAGCTAGAAGAGGATTATCATCGACTTTTAATCTCCTAAAACAAAGTAGATTTCAACCCAGGATCCTGTATCCAGCTAAACTGAGTTTCATTTATGATGGACAAATGAAATACTTTAATGACATCCACATGTTGATGAAATTTGCTATAACTAAACCAGCTCTCCAGGATATTCTCAGACCTATCTTCCATAATGACCAGCGTAATTCTCCACCACAAAAGTAAACCAACTCAGAAATTTTTGTTCAAATTCCAACTTCCACAATCGCGAAAGGATTCAAAAAGTTCCACCAGACTTTCAAAAGGCTTATCAACATTCTCAATCAATGTGAATGGGTTAAATTGTTCTCTAAAGAGGCACAGCCTGGCTGACTGGATACAAAAACTCAGGCCAGATATCTGCTGCATACAATAATCTCATTTTTTACCTTAAAAGATAAATATAGACTCAAGGTGAAGGGATGGTCATCTATATTCTAGGCAAATGGAAAGCAGAAAAAAGCAGATGTTGCAATCTATTCACAGATACAATAGGCTTTAAACCAACCAAAGTAAGGAAGGATAAGTATGGACACTTCATATTTGTTAAAGGTAATACTCAATATGATGAGATTTCAATTATTACTATTTATGCACCCAACCAGAATGTGCCTCAATTTATAAGAGAAACTCTTAACAGACATGAGCAACTTGATTTCCTCCAGCTCCATAGTAGTAGGAAATTTTAACACTCCTTCAGCAGTGTTGGATAGCTTCTCCAATAAGAAGCTAAGCAATTTTAGATTTAAACTTAACCATTCAATATTTGGATTTAACAGACATCTACAGAACATTTCATCTTAATAAAACTGAATACATATTCTTCTCATCAGGCCACAGAATATACTCCAAAATTGATCACATCTTAGGTCACAAGTCTAACCTCAGCAAATTTAAAAGAATAGAAATTATTCCTTACATCTTCTCGGACAATCATGGAACAGAAATTGAACTCAGTAACAACAGGAATCTGCATACTCATATAAAAACATGGCAGGTAAATAACCTTATGCTGAATAAAAGCTGAGTCATAGATAAGATTAAGAAGGAAATTGCCAAATTTTTAGAACAAAACGACAATGAAAACACGAATTATCAGAACCTCTGGGATACTGCAAAGGCAGTGCTAAGAGGAAACTGATAGCACTGCAAGCCTTCCTCAAGAGAACAGAAAGAGAGGAAGTTAAAAACTTAATGGGACATCTCAAGCAACTGGAAAAGGAAGAACATTCCAACCCCAAACCCAGCAGAAGAAAAGAAATAACCAAAATCAGAGCAGAATTAAATGAATATGAAAACAAAAGAATTATACAACAGATCAATAAATCAAAAAGGAAGGTTCTAGTTCTGGAGGAAGATGGCCACCAAGTAACAGCTTGCAACTAGGCATAGTGAGACTGGGGAGGTAAGACTTCAGGAATCTCTGGCTGGTGGGATCTGCCCAGAAACATCAATTTGGGGACACAGGGAGAGAGCAGGAGACTTCTGGACCCCCTGAGGAAGGCAAAAGCAGTGGAGATCTGGCAAGTGGTTGCATGTTTTCATTCGGTCTAATCCTGCCGGCAGCTGTAGGTACAGCAGCAGTGAGATTGCAAACTCATTACCTGTGAGCTGTTTGCTTTTTTTTGGACTTGGCATTCAGTTAAACTACCTTGGGAGAACTTAAGTACCCTATGGTACACCTATAATGATCCTTTCCCCCTCTTTCTGTGACTCTCTTCTTTTTGTCAATAGAGCTTCAAAAAGAAGGACTATTGAAGGGGGGAGGGGCAAGATAGCCACCTGGAAGCAGCTTCTGACAGAGGCTCCTGTCCAAAAGGAAAGATAACCTCCAGAAACTGCCCAATGGGGAGCCCAGCCGAGAGGGAGAGAAGTGATAAATTCTGAGGCAAGCTGCGACTTCAAGAAATCAAGCTTCAGGCAGAAAAACTGATCTAAAGTTTTCTGCCATTCTGAACTTCCAGAAAACCCTTCCCCACTTACCTGATGCACCAGAAGCCTGACCTCTGCCGAAACTGAGGGGGGAGGACTTGAGTAGCACCCGCCCTCCCTATCTGCTGGAACAGGCAGCCCACCAGGTAGGAGACTCCAGGGCCCCACTGAGCCCCTGTTAGCCCCCAGGCCAGGGATGCCACTGGGACCTGCAAGCAGCTCTGATCTGTGCCCCACTGGCCCTCAGCCTGCCGCCTGCAGCGGCCAGGAACACCACCGGGACCCCTGTGGGACCTTGGCCCACTGCCAGCAGCGGCCAGGAAGTCCCCTGGGTCTCCTGTGTGGTGCTGATTTGTGCCGTGCCTGGCCTCAGCCCGCCGCCTGCCTGGACCCACATGGGCTCTGATCTGTGCCCAGGCACATCGCCCACAGTGGCCAGGAACTCCACTCCTCTGGGACACCCACGCAGCCCCAAGTGGCACCAGGCTGGGCCTTGGCCTGCCACCAGGAGAGGTCAGGAATTCCACCAGGACCCCCGCTGGGCCTTGGCCCACCACCAGCAGTGGCCAGGAAGTCAAGCCATGTCTCCCATGTGGTGCCAGTATATGTCCTGCCAGGCCTCAGCCCACCTCCTGACAAGACCCCTGCCAACTCCATTCCATGCCCCAGGCCCACCACCCACAGCATCTAGGAATTCCACTCCTCTGGGACAACCGCTAGCCCCCATTGGAACCCCGCCAAGCCTTGGCCTGCACCAGCAAGAGCCAGGAAGTAAGTCCACTGGAACTTCCACCTGGCACTGATCTGTGCCCCGCCCAACCTCAGCCTGCTGCCCGGCTCTAATCCATGCCCCAGGCCCACCACCCACACAGCCAGGAACTCCACTCCGACAGAATTGGCATCCCCCTTGGCCTAGGCCTGCCACCAGCAGCAGCAGGGAACTCCCACGGGACTCCTGCGCAGCCTGATTGGCACCCCAATGGGCCTTGGCCCATTGCCAGGAGTGGCCAGGAAATCTGCAGGGACTCCAGTGCAGTGCCGATCTGTGCCCCACCCAGCCTCAGCCTGCCACCTGCTGGGACCCCATGCGGCTCTGATCCGAACCCTCCAGGACTGCTGGGGACAAGGGTTCCCTTTTCAAAGGCCACTGGATGCCCGATCCCATGCCCTGCTGTTTGATCTGGGCGTGCCACACTCCGGAGCTGCTCCTGGAGCCAGAACTTCCTGGGTGGGGCAGTCCCAGAGGAGCCACACAGGGTCACTCCCTACAGAGATCCAGCAACAACAGAGTGATCCTGCCAGGGTCTCATCTGGGAGAGACACCTCCCCAACTCTGAGGACAATCATAGGCAACAGTGAAAAATAATCATGAGGCAAAATAAACAGAAAAACTCTGGCAATATGAATAAACAGAGTAGATCAACTCCCCCAAGGAGCTGACAAGGTAGCAACAGCACAAGACCCCTTGCATAAGCAAATGGCTGAGATGTCAGAAATTGAATTCAAAATCTGGATAGCAATTAAGATCAGTGGAATGGAGGAAAAGATGGAATTAGAATTTCAGGCAGTAATCCAAAACATGACACAAAAGAAGTCTCAAGAATTCAACGAATCAAAGACAAAATGACCAAAGATTTTGACACATTGAGACAAGAATTTGCAGCCCTCAAAGATCTGAGAAATACAGTAGAATTCCTCAATAACAGAATGGAACAAGCAGAAGAAAGGATTTCTGACATGGAAGACAAAGCTTTCGAACGCTCCCAAACTTCCAAAGAGGAAGACAAATGGAAGGCAAAAATGGGCCATTCTTTCAGACAGCTCTGGGATAACTCAGAGAAAACCAATATTCGCCTTATAGGGATACCTGAAAATGATGAAGTGATGTCACAAGGCACAGAGTCTCTTCTTTATGAGATTATGAAAGAGAACTTTCCAGACATGCCAAGAGATTCTGAAATTCAAATAGCAGACACTTTCAGAACCCCAGCATGACTCAAACCAAATAAGACAGCCTTCAGGCACATCATGATTAAGTTCACTAAAGTTAATATGAAGGAGAAAATTCTGAAAGCAAACAGACATAAGAAATCCATTACCTACAAGGGGAAGAATATTAGAATAACTCCAGATATCTCTGACCAAACCTTTCAAGCTAGAAGAGAATGGTCATCAACTTTTAATCTCCTAAAACAAAGGAACTTTCAACCCAAGATCCTGTACCCAGCTAAACTGAGTTTCATGTATGATGGAGAAATTAAATACTTTAATGACATCCACATGTTGAAGAAATTTGCTATAACTAAACCAGCTCTCCAGGATATTCTCAGACCTATCCTCTATAATGACCGCATAATCCTCCACCACAAAAGTAAACTCACCCAGAAACACTCTATCAAATTTCAACTTCCACAGTGATGAAAGGATTGAAAATGTCCACTGGACTTTCTAAAGAGTTATCATTAGTTTCAATTAATGTGAATGGTTTAAATTGTCCTCTAAAGAGGCAAAGGTTGGCTGATTGGATACAAAAACTCATTCTTGTGTCTGTTGGATACAAGAATCTCATTTTACCTTAATAGGTAAATTTAGACTCAACATGAAGGGATGATCATCTACATTCCAGGCAAATGGAAAATAGAAAAAAGCAGATGTTGTGATCTTATTTGCAGATACAATAGGCTTTAAATCAACCAAAGTAAAGAAAGATAAAGACGGACACTTCATATTTTTTAAAGGTACTACTCAATATGATGTTTTCAATTATTAACATTTATGTACCCAACCAGAATGAGCCTCAATTTATAAGAAAAACTCTAATAGACATGAGTAACTTGATTTCCTCCAGCTCCATAGTAGTTGGAGATTTTAACACTCCTTTAGCAGTGCTAGATAGATTCCCCCAAAAAGAAACTAAGTAAAGAAATTTGAGATTTAAACTTAACCATTCAACAACTGGATTTAACAGACATCTACAGAACATTTCATCCTAATAAAATTGAATACACATTCTTCTCATCACCCCATGGAACATACTCCAAAATTGACCACATCTTAGGTCACAAGTCTCACCTCAGCAAATTTAAAAGAATAGAAATTGTTCCTTGCATCTTCTCCAACCATCGTGGAATAAAAGTTGAACTCAAAAACAATAGGAATTTGCATACTCATACAAAAACATGGAAGCTAAATAACCTTATGCTGAAGGATAGATGGGTCATAGATGAGATTAAGAAGGAAATTACAATATTTTTGGAACAAAATGAAAATGAAGACACGAAATATCACAACCTCTGGGATATGGCAAAGGCAGGCCTAAGAGGGAAATTTACAGCACTGCAAGCCTTTCTCAAGAAAACGCAAAGAAAGGAAATTAACAACTTAATGGGACATCTTAAGCAACTGGAGAAGGAAGATCATTCCAACCCGAAACCCAGCAGAAGAAAAGAAATAACCAAAATTAGAGCAGAATTAAATGAAATGGAAAACAAAAGAATTATACAACAGATCAATAAATCGAACAGTTGGTTTCTTGAAAAGGTCAATAAAATAGATAAACCTTTGGTGAACCTAATCAGAAAAAAAAAGAGTAAAATCTCTAATTTCATCAATCAGAAATGGTAAAGATGAAATAACAACAGACACCTCAGAAATTTAAAAAATCCCTAATGAATATTACAGGAAACTTAACTCTCAGAAATATGAAAATCTGAAGGGAATTGACTAATACTTGGAAGCATGCCACCTACCCAGACTTAGCCAGAACGTAGTGGAAACATTGAACAGGCCTATATCATGTTCTGAAATAGCATCAACTATAAAAAATCTCCCTAAAAAGAAAAGCCCAGGACCAGATAGCTTCACGTCATAATTCTACCAAACCTTTAAAGAAGAACTAGTACCTATATTACTAAACATCTTCCAAAATATAGAAAAAGAAGGAATACTACCCAACACATTCTATGTATCAAACATCAGCTTGATCTCTAAACCAGGAAGAGACCCAACAAGGAAAGAAAACTATAGACCAATATCACTAATGAATATTGGTGTAAAAATATTTAACAAGATACTAACAAACAGAATCCAGCAACACATCAAACAAATTGTATACCATGACCAAGTGAGCTCTATCCCAGGGTCTCAAGGCTGGTTCAATATACCTAAATCTATAAATGTAATTCAGCACATAAACAAATTCAAAAATAAAGACCACATGATTCTCTCAATTGATGCAGAAAAACCTTTGACAATATCCAGCATCCCTTCATGATCAGAACACTTAAAAAAACTGGTATAGAAGGGACATTTCTTAAACAGATAGAGGCCATCTACAACAAACCCACAGCCAATATCGTATTGAATGGAGTTAAATTGAAACCATTTCCACTTAGATCAGGAACCAGGCAAGGTTGCCCATTGTCTCCATTGCTCTTCAACAT
>CAUYRH010092726.1:0-12051 GCA_963574655.1 Perodicticus potto | reverse complement strand
TGAAGTCAGAAGGACCCAGCCAGAAAATAAATTAGTCTGGGAAAGTTGGTGTCTCCTTCCCCACCTTGCACCTCTGTCATACCCAGTCACTGGTAACCCTGCAGGGCTGTGACCCAGTTTCCTCCAATGAGCAGATGCTCTAGGGGTTTGCACCTGCCTGAGTCACAGGGAGATCTATGTGTCCTCAGCCAGGCTGCCACACTCTGCCAACATCCAGCAGAGGGAGGTGAGGCCTGACAACCTCATTGCTTAATGGGGGCTGGGGTATTTCACTCAGTTCCAGCCCTGTCCCTGATTGATGTTGCTGACAGTACAAAACAACTTTGCATAATTTGTTTCTGTCCTGGCTATTTTCCCCTGGGGATCTGATGCTGTTTGAGCAACTCTGCCCTGTGTGTGCCACTTCCCAATCTTGGTTGCAGTTCCTGTTATGGCAGATGCAGACAAAACAAACACTTAGCTGTCAGCTCCAGCCACTGCCTGCCTGCCTTTGTCTCAGCTTTGATCCCCTGAGGGCTGGGTGCATCTGATCCTCAGTGAAGCAGTCCTCTGGGTCAGCCCCACCCTGGGAGTCTGCTGTCTCTGCAGGTGTGTATTTTAGTCTCTGCACTCCACCCAGGCCAGTACTGCCTCAGGTATACCCTTTACTCACAGGGCCTGCATTTCCATCCCAGATCTGTTCCGCCAATGGCTGCTTCTGGAGAAGATGCCTGGCTTCTTCTGGTTGCCCAGAGAAACTGGGAGTGTCCTTTCAAAATATCCCCAAGGGTGTGAGCCCCATTGTTCCTGCAGCTGCGGCTGCGGCTCTGTGCCTTGTGGCACTGACACTCCTGTATGCTTCCCTCTCAGCTGAGGTTCCCTCTTAGCTGACCATCCTCTCCCTTCTCCAATGCCAGAGAATCAGCACAGGTCAGGAATAGCCCATGCCCTGTCCACACCCCTGTAGAAAATGCCCAAGAATCTGTACTCCATGGGAGACAGTCTTCTAGACCTCGGGGTGAGAGTGGAGGGGCATGCTGGGAGTTCAAAACTGCAGTTAGAGAATATATACAGTTTTATACAGTTTTATGCCTGGCAGGAGAGTGCCATGGCACCCTAGTAGGGGAAGGAGGTCTGGTTTTTAGAGGGTCTCTCCCATGGGATAAAATGGGAGGATATTTGAACTCTGCTCACTTGTTTGTATGGAGTGTACTGCAAGCCATTCTCATGGGGGAGGGGACACCCATCCACTTGGCGATGGATTCTTTTGTTCGTATCCTTGGGGTCGCAGCTTGCCTCATTAGGGTTAATGTGTGTTCTTCAACCTTCTCTCTTGTCTCAGATATGAACCATTGGCTTTCTTGCGAAACTTCTGTCTTTTAACTCTCCTTATGGATGGGAGCCTCTGTGGAAAGCTGGCTCCAGTGTTGGCCATCTTCTTCTGCCCCCCTTGGTAATGTTTTATAACCTTGGTTTATAAGTGTCTTACAGCTGTGTTCCTGTCCATGTGTGACTGTATCTTGCTAAGTGGTGTTCATTGTTGTGTGAGGTTTTCTGTGTCATTGCAAGAATGTCAAAGCTTGAATTAGAGCAACAAACAAACATTCATAAATTTCTTTTTAAAATTGGCAAGAGTGGAAATGAAATCAGGGACATGTTAATCTGAGTTTATGGCATTAATGCCATAATGAAATTGGCAGTGTAAAGTGGATTAAATGTTTTTCACAGGAGAGAGAAACTGTCACTAATGAAGAGAAATCACAACAGCTGGTAATGAGCAGAACTAACAAAAAATTGCAAAAATTATCAAATTTGTGCATCAAAATCATCAGTTAACTGTGAGAAACATACCAAACAAAGTAAACATTGATAGAGAAACAGGGGAAATCCTAACTGAAAATCTTGGCCAACAACTAATGGCTCTCGCATTGTGACAGTGCACCAGCTCATGCAGCACTGTCCATGAAAGAGTTTGTAGCCAGTAAACAAATAACTATATTGGAACACCCTCCATACTCACCTGAAATGGACCCTAATGATTTTTTTTCTTTACCTGACTACAAAGGAAATATTGAAAAGAAAATATTTTGATAGCATTCAGGACATGAAGTATAAAAAATGACATCTTTCATGGCCATTCCAGAAAGAGTTCCAAGATTGCTTTGAATGGTGGACTAGGCACTGGTGTCAGTGAATAGTTTTCCAGGAGGAGCACTTCAAAGGTGACCATAGTGATATTCAGCAGTGAGCTATGGAGCACTTTTTCTAGGATGAGTTAGTGAACTTAATTGTCAGTCCTTATATATTGAATACTAAGTAAGCATTAGAAATGCAAATGTATTGGCAAAGCATTGCATTTGTAAGACTGACAGCTGGACTTTGTGTTTATGCCTCAACAATAGATATGGTACTTGAAATGTGCTGAGATAACCCCAAAGCGCCCATGTTTATGGAAGTGGGTTCTTCACGCCATTGTTAGAGGGAATAACTCAGACTCATGCCCCTTGGATATCTGTCAGGACGGTGACAGCATAGAATGCAGTAAGAGATCCTTGTTTTTAAATCCCTTGTGGTCACATCACTCACCTCCACAGACTATTTTGGCAGCAATAGTCACCAAGAGTTGCTGAGAAGGGCCAGAGTGAGACAGGTGCACGACTATAAGAAGACAGAAAGGAGGAGAGAGAGACTCGGAGTGTGCTCATGAAGAGGGTGAAAAATACACTCCCAGTGAGTCTGATCCCACTCAGGTAATATGCTTGGCAATGCTCCAGGGTGCACTGATCTATCTCCTTTCTAAAATATTTCTTCAGTAACATTTGTGATGGTTTACATGAGAATCTAATTATGAAGGGAGACCTCAATAGTTTAATGAAAAATTGTACCTTATTTTTAAAACAGTGTGTTTAATAAAATCCCCCAAATCCTGCCAAAATTAAACATTTGGTTGAGGAAAATATTGACAACATGCAATCATCCTATACAGATTTAGCCATCATGTCCTATGTTGCTAAATCTTTCTGAGGCTTTCAAAGTGATTTCAAAAAGATTGAAATGATATTTTGGTAAAGTAATAAATGGATTGACAATAAGTATTGTGTATGTGCTACACAGCTGTCGCTGCCTCTTTATTATAAAATTCTGAGTGTTTTTAAAATTGCATTATCATATTATCGTGCAATTGGAAACACATACATATATGAGTTAAATGCTTTTAATTGTTGTAACAATTTTAATCATTTGGCTCTTGTCTTAAAGTGGGCAACACCTGTGACTCAAAGGAGTAGGACACTGGCCCCATGTGCTGGAGGTGGTGGGTTCAGACCTGGCCCCAGCCAAAAACTGCAAAAACAAAACAAAACAAAAACAAAAAAAGTGGCCAGTCAGGCTGATTTAAGAGCGTATCATACAGTGGGTGGTTTAAGTGGTTTCCATCTATTTCTCAGAATTCTGCAGATTATATATCTAGGATTCAGTGTCTGCTGAGGGCCCACATTGGGGTTCAGAGAGAGCTGACTTTGTATGTTCCCACTTGGCAGAAAGGTGACAGGAGGGCCCCCTGAGGTCTCTTTTTCAAGGGCACTAACATCACCTATGAGGGGCCTGCCTTCACGATTTATCACCTACCAAGGGCCTCACCTCATAATACTGTCATATTGGGGGTTAGAACTTCAACATATGGATTTGTGGGGACATGAAAATGAAGTCCATTACAATGCCATGGGCCACTTTAATATGTAAGCAAAATAATACAGATGTCATATTGCTACACTCAACTAATGATTTCAGAATAGCAAGCTTTTTATTGTAAACCATTCTTTTTGAATCATGAGAGAGAGTCATATTTTTCAAGATGGTAATAACATTCAAATGTGACCTGCTTTAAAGAAAAGGTAATTTCTCTCAAGCATGTTCTAAAAAGTTAAGAAACAAAAGGAGGTAGTGTTAAGTTGATGCCGTTTGGAACAAGGCAGTATTCTGATACTGTTTGGAAGAGGAGCTAGTGTTAAGTTGATAACGTTTGGAATAAAGCAGTTTGCTGACTACAGGAGCAATGATAATAAACAGAATTTAGAAATTAATTTTGCTTTATTCTCCATGGAAACTTTTCTCTTTTGGTGATCCTAAGTCAGAATGTCTTTTTCTATTTAAATGTTGGAGTTTCCAGAAGTATAGATATAATTCTCCATGTCTTTTGATTTGGGCAAGAGCAGAATGGCATGGCTTCAGAAGGAGAGTCAGCAGGCAGGGGCGTGCAAGGGTAGAGAGTGGTGTACAAGGGGACGGATAGGGGCTCAGGGCAAGGAGGGCTATCACTTGGCCTTGAGGAGACATGAAGAACCAAAACACAAGATGAATATATATAGTAGAACCTCTGTAAGTGTCCACCCAATAGACTGTAACTAACGGTCAACACAGGGAGGAGGTCACCATAGGGAACGAGGCTGGTACACCTGCTGCCCGTCCTGTCTAGGAAAATCTGGTCAATTCAGGAGGCGGTCAGTCTAGGGAGCAGGCAACTGTGGAGGGTGTCCTGTATGTACACAAACACACAGTCACGCACACATGCACGTGCACACTGGCATCAGCCGTGGAGTGTGTATGAACCACGTGCAGCAGAGAGGAACCATAGACAGTGACTGGGCAGAAAGGAACAGAGCCGTGCATGAGGAAAAGCAGGTCTCCAGAACTAACAACACATCCGACAGAGGCAGCTGTGAGTTTTTGGAAACTGACCTTTGTATTTTTTCTCTAGTAGGATAAAAATCCACATGGTTTTCTAATAAACAAGGCTGTTTCGTGTGTGTCTGCTGCCGTGCACCTTCTCTGCGCTGTGCATCCGTCCCTCTGCCTCCGTGCACGGCCAGAGCATCAGTGACCTGGGTGGGGACTCTGAGCCTGGGGGCTACTCCAGGGCCTAACTGAGCCCTGAACTACGCTCCCCATCCACACTTTAAAATGAAAAAGGGAAAAATCATAATTTATGTTATATTTGCATTATATCAACTTCGTTACTTGCTATATTGTGATTTCACTGTATTCCTGGCCAATTCTGTTGTTTTGTCTTACCCTCACACTTGTTTAGCGAATTATGTTAACATGGATTTGTGGGGTGTGCACTGAGTGTGGGGGGTTGGTCTGCAGAGAGGCCTGAGGGTTTGTGAACAGCCCCACCCTCCCTGCGTACCTGGCTAAGGCCTCGTGCCTTTGTTTAGGTGTCTAGGGCTTCCAGAAAGCTTTCCCTCCTCCCTCCAGACACTTACTTACTCACTGCTTTCCCTTCCTTTCTCCCCTCTGACACCTTCTGCTGTGGTTGTTATTTACAAGGGTCCTTCCTCTTCCAGATCATGAACTTCATGGGCTCAGCATCTACAGTTTTTTCTTCTGATCCCCAGAACATGTCAAAGTTCTAAGAAGTAATGGAACTTAGTAAATATTTGGCAAATTGGATAAAACCTAAAGACAAAATCACCATTCCAAGGAGAACAAAACCGAAAGTAACGTGGAAAAAGGAGACGGCTCTTCGAGACCTGGTATGCCACACAGACCAAAGTGTAGATTTAATGTTGAGTCTCTTGTCCACAGAGCTGTCACCACCAGCATCACCCCGAGGAGGAAAAGATGAACGAGCTACTATCTGAAGGCCACTCTTGCAGGGCACTTGCCCCCTGTAATGAGCTCTCCCCTCTACTGAGGAGAGAGAAACGAGAAAATACCTTCAGAACTTTTACAGGCAGTAGTGAAAATACAATGAAAATATGAACCTTAACAGGTGACGCATAGTATAGTCATGAGACGGACATGATGGTTTGGAAAAACAGAGGAATCAGTTACTTTTGTCGGAGAAGGTTTAGGTAATTTAGTCAAGTGAGATTTGTGCCATGCATGGAAAGATAAATAGTACTCACTGGCTTAGAGCAGAGAGCCAGTCTGCCACGGGCAAGGCAAGAAATCCTACAGCGAAGGCGGGTGTGAGATCTCAAATAGTCCAAACAGTGAGAGTGGGGACGTGGGCGGTGCTGGTGGCAGGGTTTTGCATGCTAAGCTCATACTTAATAACCCTATAGCAGAGCATCAGATGTCTCATCTGTGATCGGATGTGGGTGTGCTTCTCTGAGCATTCCTATATGTATATCTCTCATAGGTGAAGCACAAATTGAACTAATACACATATATAAATGTGTGATTGAAGATGGTATCTTCAGAAGTTGGAGTGTTTGAATTAAAACCCTGGTTCCTTCCGTAATGACCACCTCATCTTGGGCATGTCACCAAACCGCTTTATGCCTCAGTTTATTTGCATAAGGGAGCAGTAGTAACAGCCTCATTAAATTATTGTGAAAAGTTGGCAAAACTGTTCAATCTGTTATACCACATATTTGCAATCTTTCCCTCCAAAATGTGGGGACCTCCAGGATGGAATAGTTTCTCATAATCCTGTTTTTATCTCTTAAAGAAACAGGCAGTTACAGGTGCCCCCATATCTCTGGGTGTTGCATCTAAAGATACGACCAACCATAGATTGAAAATATTCTGAAGAAAAATAAATGTTGGCATGTGTGCTGAACAGGTGCAGACTTTTTCTTCTTATTATTCCCTGAACAACACAGTATAAAATCTATTTCCATCAAGCTTACATTGTGTTAGGTATTACAAGTTATCTAAAGATGATGTACAATTTTTAAAGTTTATGTAGGGATGCGGTTAGGTGATACGGGGATGTCACAACATTTTACACCATGGACTTGACTACATCTCCAGATTTCAGCGTCTACAGTGGTCATGGCCCCAGTGTCGGTGGGTACTGAGGAACAACCATATGGCCATGTAGTTAATACTTAAGTGTTCAATACTAGAAAATGTTATAACTGTTTAGGCACCTTTTCACTTTTTGAGGGGTTGGACTGTCCTATCTCTAATCTTTGTTATTAACATGTCATCCTGTCTGCCATTCTGGGGGACCAAATTTGCTCCCCTGGCTCTGCATTTAGACACTGTCCAGTTCCTCTGTCCGAGTGTGTTCACCGTTCCTTTAGGAAATGGTTTACTCTGCTAACTCTGCGACTCAGTGCAGAGCTATTTCCTCGCCTATCACCATCTGTTCTCTCCATTCTTGGGCTGCACATGGAAACTCACTGAGTTGAAGAATATGTTTTCTATGTCTACATCCCCCCCAAACTGGTTGCTTGCACAATAATATGCTGAGCAGGTGTTTGTTGGAGGTGGCCTATGGGAAGATGTGACTGCTCACGTCAGCTTCACTGTGGATACACATTGCTCAGCAGTGGCTAGACTTCCCGGGCTGACTCATCGCTTTGGTGCAGAGAGCAGGGTCCTGTGTCTCCTGTGCCTGTTCCTCAACAGTCAAGTCCTAGACTCACCTGCGTGCTCTCGCCTTGGTACCTCTCCCTGCCCCTTCCTTTGGTCTCTGTGGCATGGGGACCTCACATGCTCCATCATGAGAACCAGTGTGCAGAATTCCAGGGGACACCTTAGAAGGAACGAGGTAAACACAGATACTATTTTTATCATTCAAAGAAGACAGAATGAGTCAGGCCACGCTCGGATTAGCCCTTTGCTCTGACTCATCCGAAAGCAGGTGCCTAGGCATTCACTTCTTTCTGGTCTTAGTCAGAATAAATCAAAGAACAGATGACGCTGTCTGAAAGCTTTGAAAGACTCAGGACCACATTAGTACCTGTGGGAAATACTTTGATAAAAGGTGTTTGCAAAGCTGACAGTCTAATTTCTCACAAGAAGGAAATGATCTTGAAAAAACACTCTCAGGAGCTTAGGTAAATAGTGTATAGAAAAGTTCCCCATAAATTAAAAACGCATCTTCTGTTTTTACCAGATTAATTTGCCTTAGCCTTCTTCAGAGACATGTTTTGTGTTTTAGAGGAAAGTCTTCCCAAGTTCATTCATTGTTTTGATTATTTAGAGTAAGCACAGTTTAATGATTACAAATTTTCAATCGTTTCAAATCTATTCATTGAACTTGTTACCTAATTACAAATAAAATTATGTAAGTGAATACTATGAAATAATGCCCAAGTACAACAATGAGAAAAACAAAACTAAAAGTAAATTCTTAATAATAACTCAGAAGTTTCAAGGAGGTTGTCATTTAATTCTTTTAAGGGAAGAGGAGCGGGGAGGGGGACGGTGGGAGGAGGGAGCATATTTGGGGAGATGTACGCCTAATGTGCATGATGCAATGGTACATTTCAAAACTATTAAGGAAAGAATAGAATTGTGATGGATGTGTTAATCACCTCAATGTAAGTGTTTCACATTCTATATCAAATCAGTACACTGAACCCCATAAATGCATCAATGTACACAGTTATGATTTAATAAAGACAAAAAATTTAAAAAATTAAAAAATATTTTAAAAGATTTTAAAAGAAATTTACTCTGTTTTCTACTAATTCCAATTTAGTCAAGGAATTTTAAAAAGGCATTAGGGAGATAAACAACTGTTAGGCAGTACCATGTTAAGAATTTATAAATAAAGGCGATGGCTCTTTTGGAGGCATTTAAGCTATTTGTGGTGAACCTTCTCTGTTGGGCTCCATACGTGGTGGTGAGTGCCACACAAATGCCACCCAGGATTGAGGATATGTGGGGAGCCCCGAGATGCCTGCGTGTGACAACGCATTAGGGGGATGGTCTCAGGAGGAGGTCAGAGCACTTGCAAAGTCTGCACTGCAGAGGGGGTTCTGCACCCCTGACCTCAGAACCAACAAACACGAATCTGGGATGGGCTCACGGCCAGAGAAGCCCTCAGGACATGGGACTGTAGAGAGCTCAGCCATTCTTTCTCACCACCTTGCTGTTCTAACTGAGTGGTTGGAGTAAGTCACTTGCTATGTCCTTGACACCTCACCAGCAACATGATGGAGGGACCCACTTGTCATCCCTGAGCCACCACAGCATGGGGTCTAAGGCAGATTCCAGTACTGATAACCCACATTGCTGTTACATGGGTATTATAATCCGTATGCATTTGTTAACAAATTTCCATAATCATTAGTGGCCTCTTAAGGCTGCTGAGATGTCCTGGTTGTCTTCGATGTCTTTCTCCAATGGAAAGACAAGAGCTTGCCGGCGAAGGCTCCTGTACCTCTCACTGCTTCCCTGCAGTGCTGCGTGCCGTGAACGGACGCACAGTTCAGTGAGTGAGCATCTTTCTCAGTGTCAGATCCTGGCAAATCATCCTAGAACGTCTTAGAAACCATTTGGCCATGGGGCCGTCTGCTGTGAGTGTCCCCACCAACTGTGGGCTTCTGTCCGCACCTGCTTCCAGTTGCCACACGACTGTGCAGCTGGTGCTGCCCCCAGACACCCCACTGGACGGGAGGACTTCTGAGCCGTCGTTGCCTCTTCACAGACACCTTAATTCTCTTTACTATGCAGACAACATTTTAGGTCCAGTAGTGACCCTCTTGTCCCTCAAACTTCAGCTTGATCCAGAACTTCCCTCACTGAGGAGTCTACCTCTCTCCACGTCCCCAACATCCAGTAGTCAAAACTCACGTGAGCTCCCTTCTGTCACAGCTCCTGTCTCTGCGAGCTCCAGTTCTTACCCTGACAAGCCTGAGTGAAGCTACAATGCAAATGGATCTGAATTTATGTCTTTTTTTCTAGATTTGGGTCAATATGATACTTGATGTTCAAGTTTCCAATATAAAACAAATGAAATAATTTTGCAAACCTGCAATCAGAGTTCTTTCATCCTCAACGAGTGACTGAGCTCTGTGTGTTTGGTAATAAACAGACAGTGCTTGTGTTTGCCATGCAGCTCCTGGGCCCAGCAGTGCCCCTCTGGGTCGCTGTACAGCCCCTTCCACAGAATCCTCAGTTTAGACTGTAAACCCCTTTAGATCATCGATACCTGGGACCTGAATCCGTGTAGTCTATTCACGCTGCCTTTTCTCATTTTCTAAATGGAGATATTGAAATAACTGTCAATGATACTTCCTTGTGAAAATCTACTAAGATAATATGCATAAAATACCATGTGATTTTAAATGTGTACATCATGGTTTTTATTTATTTATTTATTTATTTAGCCTTATGAGATAGAGTGTACTATTTTATTTTTTGTTTCTTTATTTTAAATTTTTACATATACATGTGTTTATTAGGTTTCCACTTTTTGCCTTCACAGAATTAAAAAGGTTCAAAATTTAACAACAATAACAATGTTTAATGGGGTGGCACCTGTGGCTTAGCGAGTAGGGTGCTGGCCCCATATGCCGAAGGTGGTGGGTTCAAACCCAGCCTTGGCCGAACTGCAAAACAGAAAAATAGCGGGGCGTTGTGGTGGGTGCCTTTAGTCCCAGCTACTCGGGAGGCTGAGGCAAGAGAATCGCCTAAGCCCAGGAGTTGGAGGTTGCTGTGAGCTGTGTGACGGCACGGCACTCTACCGAGGGCAATAAAGTGAGACTCCGTCTCTACAAAAAAAAATAAATAAATAACAATGTTTAAGATAAGGACTAGAAACAAAAACCTCATAAAGAATGAACAAAGATACCATTCAGGGAAAAGAAATCAGACAATTGCTACATCAAAATACTAAGCAATATTAATAATAATAATGCAAAGAAAGTAACATTGACATTGTCAAATAAGAGTATGTCTATTATAGAATACTTTGACTCTGAGGCTCAGTATGGAGTCATCAGTTAACTTCTTATTTTTTTTCCAAAGTTTCAAAAAGTAGACAACTAATATTTATAAATAAAAGTAAAAGATAATTTCAAAAAACAGATCATGCCAAATCATATAGACAATAGAAAAAGAAGAAATATTTCAAAATCATTCTACTTAATCTGTATACAACTGATATTTAAAATTAGAGAAAATATATTGTTATGAAGGGAAATTACAAACATATTTCTCTTATAAACGAAGATGAAATATCCTAAATAACATATTAATAAGTTGAATTAAAAATTAATTTTTCAGTAATGTACTTTGGTCAAAATTGAATCCAATTTATGTAAGAATTAGCCACTATTTTTTTTCTTTTTGTTTTATTTCCCTCACCCCCCCCTCATTTTCTCTCTGTCTGCTCTCTCCTTCTCCCACTCCCACCATATCATTAATTGTCATTAATTGTCCTCATATCAAAGATGAAAACATAGGATTCAAGCGTCTCCATTCCTGTGATGTTTCACTAAGAATAATGTGTTCCACCTCCATCCAAGTTAGTACAAATGCTGCAAAATCTACATTTTTTATGGCTGAGTAATATTCCATGGTATACATATACCATAGCTTACCAATCTATTCCTGGGTCAAAGGACATTTAGGCTGTTTCTACATTTTAACAATTATAACTTGGGCTGCAATAAAAAGCCTAATACAAAGTGTCTTTATAATAAAAGTGTTTTTTTCTTCTGGATAGATGCCCAGTAATGGGATTGCAGGATCAAACAGGAGGTCTAGATTGAGTTCTTTGAGCTTTCTCCATACTTCCTTGCAAAAAGGCTGTATTAGTTTGCAGTCCCACCAGCAATGTAAAAGTGTTCCTTTCTCCCCCCATCCACTCTAGCATCTGAAATTTTGAGATTTTGTGATACAGGCTATTCTTGCTGGAGTTAGATGATATCTCAGGGTGGTTTTAATTTGCATTTCTCTAATAATTAGGGATGAAGAGCATTATTTCGTGTGTTTACTGGCCATTTGTCTGTCATCTTTAGAGAAGATTTTATTCATCTCTCTTCCCCATTGATGTATGGGATAGTTGTTCTTTTTTTTTCTAGTAGATTAATTGAAGTTCTGCATAGATCCTGCTTATTAAACTTTTGTCCGATTCAAAATATGCAAATATACTTTCCCATTGGGTAGGTTGTCTATTTGCTTTGGTTGTTGTCTCCATGGCTATACAGAGGTTTTCAGTTTAATTAAGTCCCATTTGTTTATTATTGCTGTCATCTATCTTTAACTTACTTAAACAGAACAATTTCCAGCCCAGAATTTTATACCCTGCCAAGCTAAGCTTTAAAATTGATGGAGAAATCAAATCTTTTATTGATATGCAAACAATGAGGAAATTTGCCA
>CAUYRH010092725.1:0-43923 GCA_963574655.1 Perodicticus potto | reverse complement strand
GCCCGGCCATTTTTTGGTTGCAGCCGTCATTGTTGTTTGGCGGGCCCGGGCTGGATTTGAACCCACCAGCTCAGGTGTATGTATCTGGCGCCTTAGCCCGTTGAGCCACAGGCGCCGAGCCTTGCCTCCTGTTTTTGTGTGTCCTGGAAGCTTAGAATGGTTTTTGTGTTTTTAAATGTTTGAAAAAACATCAAAAAACAAGTAATGTTTTATGACATGTGAGAAGTATAGTGTCCACATTGTTTTATTGGAACATAGCCATACCCATAGCATATACTGTCCATTGTTGCTATTGCACTGCAGTGGTAGACTGGAGTCGTTGCAGTGGAGATCAAATGGCCCACAATGTCTGTTTGGCTCTATACAGAAAACATTACTAGTCTCTGTTTTATTTAGATCATCATGTTTGCTACTGTGTAACTTTAAGTGAAAATATGCCTAAGATTTTGGCATATAATTCAGCTTTCATTTTGTTTAGAAATAATGGCTTATATTTTTTCTCATGGATGCCAAATAGATTGAACATTATAATGTATAATTCTTTTTTTTTTTGGCTGGGGCCAGGTTTGAACCCGCCACCTCTGGTATATGTGGCTGGTGCTTTACTCCTTTGAGCCACAGGCACTGCCCTATAATGTATAATTCTTTAAAAAAGTTTTGTTTTTTTTTTTGGAGACAGAGTCTCATTCTGTTGTCTTGGGTAGAGTCCTGTGGCATCATAGCTCACAGCAACCTGAAACTCTTGGGCTTGAATGATCCTCCTGCCTCAGCCTCCTGAGTAGCTAGGACTACAGGCCACCATGATGCCTGGCTAGTTTTTCTATTTTTTTTTTTTTTTTTTAAGCAGAGATGGGGTCTTGCTCTTGCTCAGGCTGGTCTCAAACTTCTGAGTTCAAGCAATTCACCTGCCTCGGCCTTCCAGAGTGCCAGGATTATAGGTGTGAGCTACAGTGCCTAGTCATGTTCTTTTAATTTTAAATGTTAGATACTGTCATCAGGAAGATGGTTATATATCATGTATGTATTTATTTTTCTTTACCATTCAGAGTCTGATGAATAGCAGTAAAGAAGAAATGCGTGAACTGGCAGCATTGTTTTATTCTGTGGTGGTGTCAACAGTGTCGGGAAATGAGTTGAAGTCAATGATAGAACAACTTATAAAGACTACAAAAGACAATCATGTATGTTACTAGTTCTGTCTTCATTCTTTTTTGTGAAAGATGGGGTTGTACAAAGGAATTTAGCCTATTTTTAGTTTTTATGTTCTCATTTGTAAAATGAATTTATAAGTTTCCTGCTTTTATGAATGTAAAGATTAAATGGAGAGCTTAATACATTGACTCAGTTCATTTAACAAATATGAGTGCTGTGCCTCAGCACCATTTTAGGTGGTAGGAATATATGTGGCACTAGTACTACATGGTGCTCAGAGCCTGCAGCCATACCACCCTGAACACGCCCGATCTCGTCTAGGGAGGGCCAGGCTTGGTTAGTACTGACGGGTGAAATATTTTCTCCTTTTTTCTTCCACATCTACTACTGCTTACCATTGTGCCTGTGAAAAAACAAACTTTACTTTCAAATAGTTTATTAGCTACCCTATGTTTAGAGGTTTTAACAGTTAGAAAATAGGATCTGTTCATTGTGTTTTATTGGCAGTAGGGAGAAATTATGCTTGAAAATGATAAACTATAGTTACGTAAGTGCTATAAACTGGAAGAAAGGGTAGGTGCTGTGAGAGCATGTAAGAATCTCCTCACCCAGGGTTGGAGTGGGCGTGGGATTAGGGAATGTCAATCTTGAAATGAATCACGACTCATCTTAACTTCTCAAAATTCTGTTGAGTGTTAGAAACTCAAGGTTTCCATTGTTTCTTAAGCTTGGTTCATTGTCATCCAGTGGAAACTCAGGTGCTCGCTTTATTTTTAGGCTTTATGTTTTATTGGAGAGACAATTCTAACAAACACACAGTTTTTTCAATCTATTCTGTGCACATGAGAAAGAGCCAGAGACATATGCTATTGTGTTGTTACATTTAGAGCCCAGAGATACAGCATGGATCCCTGCTTGCGTTGGGATTCACAGTGGGAAGGTATTTGGCTAAAAAGAAAATGAGAATTGTGGAGCAGCAAGACCTGGAGAGAAGTGCTGATTTCCTGCCTGAACAAGAGGAACTCATCCAGAGTGCCACAGAAACAATAGGTAATTAATTTCTTTATGCTGGCTTGGCTATTGCAATTTTGAATTTTGTTAAGTTTTAATATGACATTTTAATTTCTTTTTACACCATTGCACTTTAAAGCACACTGTTTTTCCACAAAAGCTTACTCAATGCTGAATAAACTTTATTTTTTTCTATGTATTTTTTTCTACATGCTTTCATATCATAGGAATGATTCTGTTATACTGCTCTGTTGCATAGTGTCTCTTAACTGGATAAATGTTAACAAATTGTCAACTGAAGATATTGTACACTCTTAAATTTTGCTGTCTTTAAAAAAATCTTGAGTACATTGCTGGTTGCTTTGGATCACAAGGATAGTAGTATATTATTATCTGTTTCGTTTAAATGTGCTTACAGGCTCATTTTTGGATAGTACATCTCCCCTCCTGGCAATTGCTGCCTGTACAGCCCTGGGTGAAATTGGAAGAAATGGTCCTCTCCCAATCCCAAGTGAGGGATCTGGCTTTTCCAAATTGCATCTTGTAGAAAGTTTACTAAATAGAATACCTTCCAGTAAAGAAACAAATAAGGCAAGTTTCTTTCTTTCTTTCTTCCTTTCTTTCTGGATTTCTGTCTTTCTGTTCATAAATGAGCAAAACCAAATTATAATGAGGATAGATGGCATTGCAATTGAAAGACGGATTTAATGACAAAAGTGATTAAATTACAGAGCAGTGGTTCTCCACCTTTCTAATGCCGCGGCCCTTTGCCCACAGGGTGAGAACCCCTGTTATAGAGGAACATCTAAATGTCTACTTTTAAGTTAGGAATGTTTTCTGTGCAACCTTTGTGTGTCCATCTTTTGAACCAGTTATTCTAATTTAGGCCTTTATTAAGATCTGAGTGAAGTATTAAGTTCATCAGGAAGTCTTTTTTGTCATGTAAATGGTGAATAATAAAATGTTACTAGTTTTACAATTTTTGTAAATTTAAACTAAATCTAAACCATAACCTCCTAAAACTAGTTGGGTTTTAATAAGTATGAGAATCAGTAAACAGTGTGCAAGATCTGAAGGAGAAGATATTCATACTTTTTATTTTTGCTTAAATATTTTCATAGATTTTAAAATATATTTGTTGTGATAAAAAGCACCTTAATGTTGAGGTATATGGTGATTTAATGAGCAGAAGTATCAGTATACTACAAGTTTAATCAACATGATAATCTTATTCTTGCTCTCGCAGCTGTTTAAAACTTTTGGAGAAGATCACACAACATAGTTTTTAGTAGTTATTGTTAACTAATCATTCATTGCCAATCATTGACAAGCACATATAATGTGCCAGGAAGTATACTAAGTATTTTTCATGCATTAATTCATTGAATCTTCCAGAAGAACTGGTGAAGTAGGCACAGTTGTCATCTCTGTATGAGGTAACACGAGGAAACAGAGTCACAGAGCAGTGAAGAAATTTGCCTGAGTTCACACAACTGAAAAGGCTCCTGCAATGGTTGAGATGTTATTGGGCCCTCGCTCTTCAGTTGCAAAGTTCAGCCTAGTTACAGGCTTTTTTCTCTGTTCTTTGCAGCTGTGGATTCTCAGTGGGTTCAGTTTTATTTTTATTTATCTATTTTTTTTGAGACAGACTCTCACTATGTTGCCCTTGGTAGAGTGCTGTGGCGTCACAGCTCACAGCAACCTTCAACTCCTGGGCTTACGTAATTTTCTTGCCTCAGCCTCCCAGGTAGCTGGGACTACAGGTGCCTGCCACAATGCCCGACTGTTTTTTGGTTGTAGTTGTCATTGTTTGGCAGGCCCGGGCCCAATTCGAACCCACCAGCTCTGGTGTACGTGGCTGGCACCTTAGATGCTTGAGCTACAGGTGTCACCATTAAATTAAGCAATTCTCTTGCCTCAGCCTCCCAAGTAGCTGGGACTTCAGGTGCCTGCCATAATGCCCGGTTATTTTTTGTTGCAGTTGTCATTGTTGTGTAGCAGGCCCAGGCCAGCTTTGAACCTGCCAGGCTGACGCCATAATAACCACTGTGCTACGGCACCGAGCCAGTGGATTCAGTTTTATGTATTTTTGCCTCCAGTGGCTTATAGACGTACTCCTGTGAAATTGGATGTTTATATGAAAACTTAGGCATTGGTCCAGTAGAATGCCCCTCCCTGTCCTCTCATTTTGGAAACACTCTTCTGGGGTAAAGTTGTTATATATTTTGCTTAAACGAAAAAATTCTGTGTTCCTCCAGATGAAAGAACGAGCAATCCAAACACTGGGGTATTTTCCAGTTGGGGATGGAGATTTTCCTCACCAGAAACTCCTCTTGCAAGGTCTGATGGATTCTGTGGAGGTATTTATATTGCTACCTGATTGTTAGTTATTCAAGCAAAAGGCATTTTTTAGGTGCAGTTTTGTGTGCTGTTAGATTTTTTAAATTAAACTTTTATTGATGTATTCATTCACCACAAACTTAATTTTGAATGCTAACTTAGGGCTTATCACTGTGTTAGGCATAGTGTTGACTAAATCACCTATGAAGGAAAGACCTTTTCTTATAATTTTTGAGTAAAGCACAGTGTTGTAGGGGTGGGAGGGGAACCTACCCCATCAGCCAGATGTGGGAAGTGGGTGCTGGTATACCAGTTGCTCTGTTGTCTAGATACCCAGTGTAGTGAAGTAGGCAAATGCTAATTAATGTACTGTGCTACGTGTCTCAGCATGGCCTGATCTGGGCCCTGCCCAGTCTGGCTTTGATTCTTGAAATAAGCTTACATTGTTGTGTATTAGCCTCTTTGGCCCTCTTTGCACTGAAGTTTTGAAAGCCCCATACTTACTTCTTGTATTGTTGCTGGGCTCTTTGAGAAGCCTTCTTGACACCTCAAACTACAGTAGATCTTTGAGTTATTTCTGCTATCATGACTCATCTTTATTTTTCACAACATTTATCAATTTCCAATTGTCTGCAAGACTGAGGGCAGTTTTTTAGCCCACTATTATAAAACAAGTGCCTAGCAGTGTGATTGGTAGTGGTAGGACCTCAGTAAATATTGGTAACTACATGGCTGAATGGAGGGTCATCTGCAGGGAAGGCAGTAGGATCACAAAGGAGGGTGTGTTTCTGCTGGGGAGATTTGTGCAGGTTTTTTGAAGGAAAGTTTGTTGCTAAGCCTTAAAGGATGGGTCGGGAGGTGAGAGGAGAGTTGAGGCTGAGGCTGAGGCAACTGAGAGCAAGAGCTGATTTTAGAATTCAAGCCTCTGGATCTTTAATTCAGTATTTTTAAAGTGGAGGAAACACTCCTAAACAGTCTTGGTGATCCTCTCCTGAGGCTGAGGAGGACAGCACAGACTTGGTAAAAGATCTTCAGGTCATTCTTACCGTCTCTGTTCCCTCACCCTACTCCACTTGTGAACATCTTAGCTGAAAGCAAGCTGGGCAAAAAGAGTGAAAACAAAGTGTGCGCAGAGGCAAACTATTAGGATGTAGAAATGGATGTTTTGGGGAAATGTCTTTCTCTTTTGTGGTTTTGCTTCCTTTGCTTGCAGGCCAAGCAGATAGAACTTCAGTTCACCATCGGCGAAGCCATTACCAGTGCTGCCATAGGGACCAGCTCTGTGGCTGCCCGGGATGCCTGGCTGGTGACTGAAGAAGAGTATACTCCTCTTGCTGGTACCAGATATTTGGCTAATTGATTTATAATTGTCAAGTAACCCTTTTCTCTTCTCTTCTCTTTATTGGATTTGAAGCAAAAAAAAAAAAAAAAATCCCTCCTTTTCAAATATTTACATCTGTCCTACCAATTTAGCTCAGTCTAGAGAAATAGTTGACTAAAAAACAGTGCATGTGAAATTAATTGGAACTTTTCTGGTCCTTTGGCAGACAAGCCAAAGAGTTAGCTTTGGATCATCTTCAAACTTGTGTTCTTTTCTTTTCTTTTTTTTTGAGACAGAGTTTCATTTTGTCGCTCTCGGTAGAGTGCTGTGGCGTCACAGCTCACAGCAACCTCCAACTCCTGGCCTTAAGTGATTCTCTTGCCTCAGCCTCCCGAGTAGCTGGGACTACAGGTGCCCACCACAACACCCGGCTATTTTTAGAGACAAGATCTCGCTTTGGCTCAGGGCGGTCTCAAACCTGTGAGCTCAGGCGATCCACCTGCCTGGCCTTCTAGAGTGCTTGGATTACAGGCATGAGCCACCTTGCCCGGCCTCGCCTGTGTTCTTTTCATGAGGATTATGGTAGTTAGCCAGTTTCAGAACTTGAAGTATAGCAGTTTCCAAGTTATGTGTTCCCTAATCCTTTTTAGTATATAGTTAAGCTTCATTGCCTTCTGCCAGTGCTCCAGGCGCAAAGGAGTATGTGGTTTCTGACTATATGTTACAGATAGAGTGATTTCAGATATGCTGTGATTTATTTGAATTTGGCAATGAAAATATATTTTGGCAATTGAACCAGAATTTTAAAAAAATCTTCAAAACAAAAGGAAAAATATCCAAGTTTTTATATTGTATCTTCTCAGTTGAAGAAATAAGAAGTTAGTGTTCTCGTGGTATCAGTTCCACTGTGAATTGTATTCCATCATCAGCTATTGGACTTAGTGTTATAGTTAATATTTCACTGTGTAGTTACTTGTTCACCTATTATCTAATTAACCACCATCAAGAGGAAGTAGAAAAACACGGTTTTGCTTGCACTCTTATTAGGAAAACTATGTACTGATGAAAGTTAGAATCAGTTCTTTGAGCCTTTTCTTTGAACACATATGAAGCAAGAAAAAATTTGTATAGAAGGAAGAAAGAAATTTGTATAGAAGGAAGAAGGAATTTGTATAGAAGGAAGAAGGTACTCAGGCAGACACTACCCGGGACGGCTCTCCACGGCAGACCCTTAGCCAGGACGGCTCTCCACGGCAGACACTAACTCGGGACGGCTCTCCATGGCAGACACTTAGCCAGGACAGCTCTCCACGGCAGACACTACCCGGGACGGCTCTCCACGGCAGACACTAACCCGGGACGGGTCTCCACGGCAGACACTAACCCGGGACGGGTCTCCACGGCAGACACTAACCGGGACGGCTCTCCACGGCAGACACTAACCCGGGACGGCTCTCCACGGCAGACACTAACCGGGACGGCTCTCCACGGCATGCACTACCCGGGACGGCTCTCCACGGCAGACACTACCCGGGACGGCTCTCCACGGCGGACAGTTATCCAGCCAAAATGTCAATAGCAGTGAGGAGGAGAATCTGTGAAGTGATAAAGGAAAGGAGAGGAACAGTATGGTAGCTGAAGGAAGAAAAGGAAATGAAAGAAAGGTTTTTTGGGTAGTTTTTGGATGGAAAATGAGAAGGATCTAGTAAAAAAAGAAAAATTTGTAGAGATTAGACCAAGTGGGGATAATTTTTCATTCTGGAGACCTAAAGTTACCTGAGTTCTTTGGAAAGGTTATTTAGCTTATACTAGCTTCTCTAGTGAACCATTATTGCTTCCTGCAGCAATTTATTTAAACACCACAGGTATTGGGATTTTAAGATGTTCTGGGATTGTTGTATTGAGTAAATGGTGACTTAAATTTAATCGTCTTGGGAAACTATATTGAATTATTTTATTATTTTTCTTTGCTTTTCCCCAGGAGCCAAGGTGAATGATGTGGTCCCATGGGTGCTGGATGTGATTCTAAATAAACATATCGTCAGCCCCAATCCGCATGTGAGACAGGCAGCCTGCATCTGGCTCCTTTCCCTTGTGAGGAAGCTAAGTACCCACAAAGAGGTGAAGGTGAGCCATTTTATGTGTTGGAAACCACAGTTCTTATAAGCAAAAGGTAGGTAGAAAAGCATGTGAAGGTAAAAGTCATTAACAAGTAGCAGATATTTTGAAATAAGTTATATATAAAGGAATGAAAGATGATGGCCTGATAGATATTGGCTGTAAGATGATTCCAAACTTGAAGGTGGAAAGTCAGAAGTGCTAAGGATGGGGAAGCACAGGTGGGGCAAGAGGGCAGCTCACATGCTTCAGAGTACCTGTTAGTGCAGGTCATTTGGACCCCTTGTAAAGCTGAGAGAGTAATACTGTGACTGCCTTGAATCCTAAGACTTTACAAGTCTCACACCTTGAGAGCAAGATTCTTATTCTTCCCAAGTGTAGCTTCAGTGTTCTAATGCCTCTTTTTTTCTTTCAGTCTCATCTTAAAGAAATTCAAAGTGCATTTGTTTCAGTTCTATCGGAAAATGATGGTAGGTTGTTGGCAAATATTTGATTTCTAAACTTTATTAAACTTGTATTTTAAATTTTGAAAATTCTGGATTAATGAACATAAGTCTTTGAGCTATATGCTAAAAAAATTAAACTTGTTTGTTAACATTAAGAATAAGCATTATATTAGTGGCTGAAAAAAAAAATTTCTGGTTAGGGTATAGAAAACTCAAATTCTTTCTTATTTATTTATAAATTAGAATGAGTTCTCCATCTTTATATTTAAAATGGAGCTTCTTTAACATTAGTGTCTCTGCTAAGTAATAGTTTTTCTTCTGTGTCTGTTACTTTTCCTCTCTGATTTAAACTAGGAGACAGTGGATGTATATATATTAGACATTTGAATAGTAGCTTTTTTTCTTTCTTTTTTTTAAAAAATAAAAATGGGGTTTGGCTTCCCAGAGTGCTAGGATTATAAGCTCAAGCATTGCACCTGGCTATTTTTGTATTTTTGGTAGAGACGGGGTCTCACTCTTGCTCAGGCTGGTCAAGAACTCCTGAGCTCAAGCAATCCACCTGCCACAGCCTCCCAAAATGCTAAGATTATAGGTGTGAGCCACCACACTCAGCTTAAATAGTTGCTTTGGCTTATAACTTGTTTTAAACATATGGTCTAATATTGACTTTTTGTTTTTAAATAATTAGATGTGGGTATATTGAAATCCTGTTAAGCTGGTCTGTCTGTGTGTATGACTTGCAGTCCATGGATGTTCTGTCACTGTGCACTGTTCACAGACTCTACGTAGGTCCATCATTGTTGCTTTGGTTTATGAGTTGGGTCTTTTGTGAATGTAGTTCTCAGTTACAGCGACTTGTGTGGTGGTGTGTCTACTGAGATGATTTAATATGTTTCTAACAAAATAGGCAGATTGATGCTGTTTTTGTTTTTATTTATTTTTAAATTTTTTTTGGTTGCAGCTGTCATTGTTGTTTGGCAGGCCCGGGGTTGGATTCGAACCCACCAGCTAGGGTGTACGTGGCTGGCGCCTTAGCCCGTTGAGCCACAGGTGCCAAGCCTGATGCTGTTTTTACATGTTTACTTTGACATCATTTTAGCTTAATGTTGATACAACTTTTTAAAAATTTTGACTTGACAGCCAGCAAACAAATTTTTCTTAAAGTAATATAATTTTGTTTGGCTTTTTTTATAGAGCTTAGCCAAGATGTTGCCTCAAAAGGCCTTGGGTTGGTTTATGAACTAGGCAATGAACAAGATCAACAAGAATTGGTTTCTACACTTGTTGAAACTCTTATGACTGGGAAAAGGTATAGTGATGAAAATGTTAGATTTGAATACTTAAGGCAAGTATATGCACATACTGAGAATATACCATGGAAGAAGGAAAATTTAACTTTCCGTTTTTATACTTATTAAGCCTTTTCTAAGTTGCAAGTCAGTGATTGTTATGCTGTAATAGCAGTTTATTATTCCAGTGTGTACTCTTTAATAACATGACAATGGTTTACACTTTGAAAGTTGAATGGTCCCAGACAACTAATGCATTGGATTAGAAATATATCATAATTACTGTTGGCTAAATGAAAATTAAGATGTGGAAAAGAAACTTACATATTCTGCATAGTCTAATCTGTCAAAACTATGTGAAGGGAAATTATTCCTTCTTTATTTATTTATTTATTTATTTATTTATTTATTTTTTGAGACAGTGTCTCACTCTGTTGCCCAGGCTATACTGCTGTGGTATCAGCCCAGTTCTAGGCAATTTCAAACTCCTGAGTTCAAGCAATCCCCCTGCCTCAGTCTCCTTGTTATCTGGGACAGTAGGCACATGCCACAGTGCCTGCCTAACTTTTTCTATTCTTAGTAGAGATGGGGTTTTGCTCTTGCTCAGGCTGGTCTTGAACGCCTCAGCTCAAGAGATTGTTTCAGCCTCTCAGTACTAGGATTACAGCCACTGTCTTGCCCAGGAAATCATTCTTATAATTGTTTGTTGCTTTATGTTGCCTTCCTGATAGGAAAGATAGTTTTTAATGTGTGACATTTTTTAATTCAGTGTATGTTTATATGAGGATATCTTTTATATCTATTAATTAGTTCATTCTAGATCTCATCTTACAAAAATCCCAGCCTGATGGGAAAGAATAGTTGACTTTTATATTTTGCACATTAAGATACTTGATAGGAAGTTCAGTTTTTTCAGTTTGCAAATGAATTGTATCCATTGGGTGGATGTTGATATAAATAGTTTAAGGCTAATTTAAATTCTTGTTTTTTTGTCTTAGAGTTAAACATGAGGTTTCTGGAGAGACAGTGGTATTTCAAGGGGGAACTCTTGGCAAAACGCCTGATGGGTAAGTATGCCAAATTCAGAAATCCATGAATCAGATGCTATGAACATCTTTTCTTTGTGTGTGAGTGTGTAATACTCAGTATATACCAGTAACGTTTATTATCTTGTATCTTTTATATCTGGTAATTGCAGAAGTCAGATGTGACTTGAGTATTGCAATTTTAATAGTTTTTTTCCTTTCTTAAAATGTGTACACATTTTTTTGGCACCCTCTGTGTGTATATATGTGTGTGTATAATATACATGTATGTTAGTCTGGTAAATGGGGGGGGTCATGAAGTCTTAGGAAATGTTGTATATTGGTGGAAGAAAAAAACTATGGAGGAAGCCTTAAATGAGAAAAAAGTCGTAGACTGAGTGTTCTGGGAAACAGAATCTGAGATGGACATTGTATGCTGGAGATGTATTTTGGAGTGGCCTGGGGATTACCCTTGTGCAATTTGGGGATGCAGGGTAAGGCTGCTGACTAAGGGCAGGGCAGAAGTGTTGCCAAAACCATAGTGAATCCTGATTTCTCAAGGAACTCTGGACTGACATGAGATGGCCATGCAGCCAGCATGCAGCCTGGGCCATTATGCCCCCCATTAGGCCATAATTCCATCTAGCGAGTAGCCATTGGTGATGGGCTGCTGTATGGGAGCAGCTGTGGGAGAGTGAGTAGGCTGGGAGCTGTCAATCTGTGCGCAGGGAGGGAGAGGGGACTGGAAGCATAGCTCAGCACCCACCCCTGGTTTTTTGGTAGGAGCAACTCTTATTTTAGAGTCCACTAAGTTGGCATTTTAAATTAATTCCTTGAGCTTTGCCTCCATAATAATCATCGCATTGTGATTATAGTGTTAGGTTTCCTGTAAGCATCATCAGGTTGGCCACACCGTGGTGTCTGGCACAGCCCTGCAAGACACCCTGCTGCGGTCTGTCCTGTCATGGTGTTGTTCTCTAGCTCACTGATTGCACATCAAAGTCTTTTTCTTACTACTAACTTTGCTTATAGACTCCGAGTTTTTAAAAAAGTTTGCATTTGTCGCAGAATAACACAAAGTGATCAGATATTTGAGCAAATATTACTTGTTTAGAGGAAAGTTAACAGGTCTCAAAGATACCAGAATTAGGATGGTCTAGTTTATTTATTTTTTATTTTTTTTAGAGACAGAGTTTCACTTTATTGCCCTCAGTAGAGTGCCCTGGCGTCACAGCTCACAGCAACCTCCAGCTCCTGGGCTTAAGCGATTCTCTTGCCTCAGCCTCCCAAGTAGCTGGGACTATAGGTGCCCACCACAACACTCGGCTATTTTTTTTGTTGTAGTTTGTCCAGGGCAGGTTTGAACCCTCTGCCCTTGGTATATGGGGCAGGTGCCCTACTCACTGAGCCACAGGCACCACCCCAGATGGTCTAGTTTAGAAAAGACTTAGGGAAGACAGATGTCTTCAAATGATTTTCTTATGATTATAAGTGATTTGTTCGTAGTGAATAATTATTAAGTTGGGTGGTGCCTGTGGCTCAAAGGAGTAAGGTGCAGACCCCATATGTCGGAGGCGGCAGTTTCAAAACCAGCCCTGGCCAAAAACTGCAAAAAAAAAAACCAAAAAAGAAGTATCGAGTTGCTTTCCAAGGTGGTGAGGGCTCCACTCCATTGGGAGTTGCAGGTCCATTTGGATCATTTAGCAGCAGCAGTGTAAAGGGGCTTAGGAATTGTTGGTAATCAAATTAGGTGATTTTTTTATATTCTTCTCAACCTGGTTTTTTGCCTCTGTGGTGATAATATAACTCGATAATAGAAATTGAGTGAAAATGTAATTTTACAATATCCTATTAATATTGATGTAATTTTGTTTGACTGGTGATAGAGAAATATATTATTGCATCCTTTTTTTGTTGTTGTTGTTGTTGTTTCCAAGCCAGGGCCTTTCTACGTATAAGGAGCTTTGTTCTCTGGCAAGTGATCTTAGTCAGCCAGATCTGGTGTATAAATTTATGAATTTAGCTAACCATCATGCAATGTGGAACTCTAGGAAGGTAAGTTACTATCACTGGATGGTTTTATTTGTTACTTCCCTGTAAACCAAACATGCTACATTGGCCGATAGTGGCAAGTGATACACATTGCTTTTTATAAAAGTCTGTGCCTGATTAGAGACACATTACCATAGAGCAACTATTACTGATGGGTAACGCTGGGATGCCTGATAAATCAGGCTGTCTTAAGGGTTAGGTTTGTTTGGAGGGAGAATTTTGTGATCCTTACATTTAATGTGTCAATATTTTACTACAGCACATGCAAGAGAGTCACTTCATCTCTGTTACTATCTTTAGGGTGCTGCTTTTGGTTTTAATGTAATTGCTACCAGAGCTGGAGAACAACTGGCTCCTTTTCTGCCTCAGCTAGTTCCTCGACTTTATCGTTATCAGTTTGATCCCAACCTTGGCATTCGACAGGCCATGACAAGTATCTGGAACGCATTGGTCACTGATAAATCCACGGCAAGTATCTGTGAACTGGTGTGTCAGGAAAATGCTGTAGCTTGTCTAAGTCATGCACAGGATTTAAACCCAGTGCTCGTCTTCCTTTCTACTTTGTATACGTATTTGTGTAAGCAAATGACTTTCTTTCATTTCGTGCTTTCTTCCTCCTTCAAAGGTTATCATGGATGCTTATAGCAACATTTATGGAAATCTCCAAAATGGAAACAATCCGAATATCCATAGGGTAGATGGTTAAGAAACGAATGTATTTTCTTACAAATGAATTACTAAGTACTGATAGGTGCTATTGTTGCAGTGGAGAGTGGGTCATAGTCCCTTCTCCACGGAATTCACTTTGTTGGGGAGACAGATGAGGACGCGGCCGGTTACTGTTTTGTTTTCTCTCTTGGGTCCCTGTCACTTGACTGTTTATCATGTTCTGCCCTACTTTCAGATGTTGAGATTTCTCAGAGCTTGACTGTGAGTACCTTTTGCTCTCTCACAGTTCCAGGGCTTGTAAGTGTCATCTTTGTTGTGATGAGCTCCCAGTCTCATACTTCTGGTCCAGATGGGACTTGTGCTCCGGACTTTCATGTGTACCTGCCTGCTTGACATCTTCACTTGGTGTTACTACAAGACACTATAAACTTAAGATGTCCAGAACAGGGCTTAAAAAACAACTTTCTTCTTCATTTACCCAAGCCAGAAAGCTTGTCATGTTTGATTTGTGTTTTCATCTCAGCATTGCCCCGCATTGAATCTAGTAGCAAATTTTGCTGCTTTTGCTTCTGGAGTATTCTGTGAATCCACTTTCTTCTTTCCTTTACTCTTTACTGATGAACAGGTCCTCATCATCTTTCTTTTCTCTTTGCCTTCCTTTATTGATTGCATAACAGCAAAAGTGATTTTTTGAAAGTGCAAGTTAGATTGTGCCATTTTGGGTTAAAATCCTTCAGTGGCTTCACAGTTTTTTTTTTTTTCCCATTATTTTTTTTAATACCTACTTTATTTATTTATTTTTTATTAAGCCATTTGTACATAGATAATACATACACTTATGCCATTATGGGATTCGATGTGTTGATTATTTGTACAAATTGGAATGCTTACATGCTACTAATCAACATATCTTTCACCTCATTTACCCAATTACAGCATTAAGACATTTGTGTTCTACACCTGATAGATCCAACTTGTACTTGCAATATGCTCCATAGGTGTGGTCCCCCTACTAACCCTCCCTTTAGTACCCACCCCCCTCCTTTCCTCTCTCTCTCCCCTTCCCTCTTTCCTCCTAGGCTATAGTTGTGTTTCATTTTTCTTATGCAAGTATGAGTGATTATAAATTGGTTTCACAGTAGTACTGAGTACATTGGATATTTTTTTTTCCATTCCTGAGATACTTTACTAAGAATATTTTCCAGCTCCATCCATGTAAACATAAAAGAGGTAAAGTCTCTATTTTTTTTTTAATGCTGCATAGTAGTCCATGGTATACATATACCACAATTTATTTCACAGTTTACTTTAAATAAATTCTGTGATCCTTTACATGTCTCACAAGTCCCTGCACATGACGTGGTCCTTTCATCCTCATCTTGTTTCTGTTCATGGTGTTAGGCATTTGAAGGTTCATCTTTGAAGCCTCAGTGAGTTCTGTTTGTGCTAGGAGGGCATATGGTGCCTCTATGTCAGCTAAGGGTTAGCAGGCCAGTGGGCTTTCTAGATGTAAGGTGAAGGCACAGGCCTCAGGCTCTCAAGATCTGAATGTCATCTCTGTGAGCCACAGGTGTAGATGATGTCACCTATGGAGAATGTTTAGAGAAGCAGAACTTAGGCAGATATCAGTTTGTTAGTTACCCTTCTGTCTTGGTTTTCTTGAATATAAGTGAGAATGACAAAACTTATCTATAAGAGTAAAAGTAGAAAAGTGGTTAAGTTCTGAAGGTCTCTGGATCAGTGTAAAAACCTGAGTCTGACAATTTGTTTTTATTTACCAAGTTGGTAAGTATATATCAAAATAGAGCAGAGGATTACAAGACAAGACTCATCTTTTATTCTGAACAGCTATGAGCAGACACTGTGCAAGGCTTGGGGATCCAAAGATGAGTGAGACCCTGTCCCTGCCCTTGAGGGCTCCAGTGTAGTTGAGCAGTGCAGTGACCATGGGGTCTAGTAGGACGTGTCCTCAGAACGTGCCGTGGGAATACACCTGGGCCAGTTGCCTTTGAGAAAGGGATGTCTGATTTTAATCTTGAGGGACAAGTAGGAGTTAGCCAAGCAAGTAGGACAGGAAGGTGTGTTGCAGGTAGAGGTAGTGTGTGCCAAGGAATGGATGTGGGATAGAACATGGCACTTTGGGGCCAGAGGAGTCACAGCAGGCTTTGTGTGGTGTCCAGGTGATTGGACTTTAGTCTCATGCAATGAGGAAAACAAGCACATGAAGTGTGCATTTTAGAAGGATTATTCTGGCAGCTTAGACTGACCAGAATGGGGAGAGATTTATGGGCCAAGAGGCCTAGAGAGACATTTAGACTGTTAAATCCAGAAACGTGGTCATTGTGGTAAAGAGGTGAGTATAGGCAGTCCCGGGTTATGAACTAGTTATGTTCTGTAGGTTTGTTCTTAAGTTGAATTTGTATAAGCTGGAACAGGTGCATTTACCTACTACTTGTAATAGCCCTTGTTGGTAAGTGTAAGTTGTATATCAGTTGGACATTTGTAACTTGGGGACTGCCTGTAATTTGACTATTGATGGATTTTGCATTTTAAATTTTATCCCTTTGCTTTCATTAGGTGGATAAATATTTGAAGGAAATTCTTGAAGATTTGGTGAAGAACCTTACAAGTAATATGTGGCGAGTTCGAGAATCCAGGTATCACTTTTGGTAATATAATACTAGTCACATCAAACTGAGTCTTTTTTCCTTCAACTTTGCAAGTTTTATACTTTGTAGAAAAGGACTACATTAAAGCTACTAAAAAGCATATTCATGGTTGCTCAAGTTAGGTAATTATTTTTTTAATTTCAATGCTAGTCAGTTGTTTTCCAAATTTATATAAATGTGAAATAAAAGAAACTAAAGATTACTTGTTGGTAGATATCAAGATATATACTTTTATGACTTTGTACTATAGCACTTATTTATAAATACAAATTAAATTTAATTAGTGCTTAATATATGCTTTGCAGTGTGCTGGGCTCTGGGGACACACTGTTGAGTAAAATGTGATGTATCATCTCAGAGGGATTGTATTATAGTTGTGAAAAGCAAGTGTTCGATGGTGTTTTTTTTTTTTTTTTTTTGGAGACAGAGTCTCATATGTCGCCCTCAGTAGAATGCTATGGCGTCACAGCTCACAGCAACCTCCAACTCTTGGGCTCAAGCGATTCTCCTGTCTCAGCCTTCCAAGTAGCTGGGACCACAGGCTCCTGTTGCAATGGCTGGCCACTTTTTGTTGCAGTTGTCCTTGTTTTAGCTGGCCTGGGCCGGGTTCAAACCTGCCAGCCTCACGGCATGTGGCCGGTGCCGTAACCACTGTGCTATGGGCGCCAAGCCCGTTCGATGGTTGTTAATGCCATATGTATGTGGTATATTTGAGGCATCAAGACAATAGGCATCTTGCCTTGGGGTGAGGGGCTAGGGTTAGAATTATAGATGGAATCCGTATTCTTATTTGCTGTAAATGTTTCATAGTATAATACTGAACTTTCTTGACCATATTTGAAGCCAAATTATTTATTTTCAGCTGTTTAGCTTTGAATGATTTATTGAGAGGACGACCTTTAGATGACATCATTGATAAACTTCCAGATATTTGGGAAACACTTTTTAGAGTGCAAGATGATATCAAGGTATTATCAAAATTAATGTACATTTCTTTATAGAATAATTTAAACTGGAATTGTGAAAATATGCATGTTATATATGTCAAAATTCCATATCCAGGCAATTTTAAGAGTTTTCCCCCAAAGTTTCAGTCTTAATGTGTCTGTCATATTGAGTATCCTTATATCTAAATTTAATTGACTTAGAAAAAAAAAGCAGCTATACCCTGACTTTCTTCCAGTAGAGATCTCATGATTCTATACGAATAGGGACAAATATCAAGTTTTTTTTTTTTTTTTGAGACAGTCTCACTATGTCGCCCTCTGCAGAGTGCTGTGGCGTGACAGCTCACAGCAACCTCAAACTCTTGGGCTTAAGTGATTCTCTTGCCTCAGCCTCCCAGTAGCTGGGACTACAGGTGCCTGCCATAATGCTCAGCTATTTTTTTTTTGTTGTTGTTGTTATTGTTGTAGTTGTCATTGCTGTTCGGTAGGCCCGGGCTGGGTTCGAACCTGCCAGCTCCGGTGTATGTGGCTGGTGCTCTAGCCGCTGAGCTACAGGCGCCGAGCCGACAAATAACGGTTTTGAAAAAATACATAATATTTGTCCTTTAATATTGGTTGCATAAATTGAATTAGTCATTCCTGCCAAATGTGACCAGTTCTTCTGAATTTTTCCTGGGCAATCAAAATGCTAAGTATTTTGATATTTTACCAGTATAATTAGGCACTTCATTTTTGCCTTTCTTCTTGCTTTATCCACTAGTGATCAAGTCTTTTGGAATTCTCACATCTTTATATATTTGCTTTTGGAATACATTTAGTTTCTGAATGTTATACTTAATATACCTCTGGTCTCTTTAAATGGTGAACTTAACATAAAACTTTGATTTGACCCTGAAGAACCTTACTCCTGTAAGCCAAGCAAGGGAGTAAAGCCTTTTCCTCTTACTATTGCTTATGTTTATGTGTAAATCTACCTTTCATGTCTACGAGGTTGGCAAGATGTTTAAAACTAAGTAGCCAAAGTTTTCTAAGGTCAAACAGGTCACAGTAATGTTTAAAAATTAATAATATAGTATTGTAACATGTTCCTTGATGGGCAAAGAACCTAATGAGACATTTTCTTTCTTTTTTTTTTTAAACTGACATTAAAAGTTGATGTTTCATATTCTGTGTGTAGTTTGAGGCAGTGAAATTGCAAATTAGAGGGCAGATGATAATAAAACTCTCTAACTTGTGTGATGCCACACTTTTCTCATTTTTAGGAATCTGTACGAAAAGCAGCAGAACTAGCTCTGAAAACTCTGAGCAAGGTGAAAACTCCTATCTTTCATTGGGGGATGGAATGGGGCATGGTTTTCTGTGACCGTGACAACAGTGATTTATTTTTTGTCATATGAAATGATAGTTGCAGTGTAATTGCCCTTATGTTTTGGTTCATTACTTTTACAATGATTGGGAAAGTCGGTGTTATGGAATACTGGTGTCCTGAACAGAGCACACCTCTGGGCTCTTTAAATGACGGACTAAACACGAAATGGTCACTTGACCCTGAGGAGCACATTACTTGCTAAGATCAAGCAACATCTGTCTTTCACTCACTGTTGCTGTGTTATGTCTGAATCTGCCTTTCATGTCTGTGAGGTCGGCAAACTTTTTGAAATTAAATAGTCCGCACTTGAACTTGATTTTGTGATATATCAATGACTTTTACATTCTAGTTGCACAATCCTTGTTGCACAAAGTCACGTTGTTAGTAAGAAGTGGAATTGGGTTTTAAATCAGATGTTTCTCATTCCAGATTGTCCTTGATCCTCTATTGTGCTGCAACTCAGAATTATTGGTGACGATGATGATGACAGTTTAAACCTTTAAAGTGCTTATACATTTTCTTGTTTCATCTTCAACTGTTTTGTTCCACGTTTCACAAATTAGAAGACCAAAGCTTGGAGAGTAAAATGCATTTTTACTCCAGATTTACTGTTTAGTTATTGGCAGACCTAGACTTAACGCCAAATCTCATTCCTCTGTCTCTCCCTATAGTGTTGTAGGAAGTAGATTCACTTACTCTTCTGTGGATATGTGAAGTAGCAAAGCTTTTGTCAAATGAATGCTTTATTGGGTGAGAGGTCAATTTCACTAATGTCCATGCTCTTTGTATGTGAGGTTTGTGTGAAAATGTGTGACCCTGCCAAAGGAGCAGCTGGCCAGAGAACCATCGCTGTCCTTCTGCCTTGCCTTCTGGACAAAGGAATGATGAGTCCTGTGACGGAAGTTCGAGCCCTCAGGTGTGCATCAGTTGATGACATGAATATGTTGAATTTGCTCAGTTCCTAGCCATTCAAGGTTAAATTCTTGAAAATATGGAGAAAGAAGTTGAAGAGAATTCATTGAGGTGACCTTGGATCATTTATAAAAGTTTGGAGTTAGAATGTTTCCGCAGAAACATCCTCGAGGGGCCTTGGTTTTGCCCAGCATTCTGAGTTCATTGCATTGGCGGTGGCGGCGGTGGCAGCGGCGGCTTCTCCCAGCAAGCACATTTTCTCAGGCCACAGGTCCTTAAGAGCTCACTTGTTGGTTATAACACTTGGTAATGCTATTTCACAGATTATTATAGTTAAGATAATATGAGTACCACCTGTAACAATGAACTATTCAAAAAATAACATGTATAATTTTAGATATATATGGGTATCTTAAGTTAAAATATTGAAAAGATAGACATACTTTTAGGTATTAATGGCTATTTTAGGTAAAAATCAAAACACAAATTCCAGTTTGTATGGGTTTTTTTTGTTTTTAAACTAGAATAGTATCTTAGAGTTTTATTTCATCCGCTTTTATTTTACTCTTAAAACTGAATAACATATAGTAGTCTTAATGATATTTTTGGTAACTAGATAGTTAATGAGCACAAGTTCTTTTTAGAAGGACTCACTTAAATGCAAAGGCTTGATATGATTAAGATACCACTGTTATGATGCCTCAGTAAACTAAGCTAAGTGCTGATCATCAGGTATCCCCAACTCCACTAGGTGAGAAGCTGGTGAGAACTCAGTAATGGTTCATGACACCCAAACCTAACCTGGGTCGCTCCCACCTGCACAGGAAGACAGCCAGGTGTTTTATGCATCCTGATGTGATAGAAGAGGATACATACACTACTGTCTGAGAAGGATTTTTGTTTTTTTTAAAAATTGAAACTGAACTTGATTTAGCCTCAGATCTGTGCAGGGAACAGAGGAACATGTTAAATAACATGACTGGAATGCAGTCAGTGAGGACAAATAAATACGAATAAAGAGGAGGAAGGGGACCGTTAAAGACTCAAGAAATGTTGTAAATTGCAACGTGGGAAGAGCTTTGAGTCCTGATTTAGACAAACCAACTCTTCAAGAAATTCGCTAAACAATCATGGAAATTTGGTTATTGTATATGAAAAATATTTTTGAAGTGTGAAAATAGTATTAAGATAAAAGTCTTTGTCTCTTAGAGATACACACTAAACTTGAGTTGTGGGACATGCCTCCATATAATAGTCATGTGTCACTTAATGACAGGTGTGGTCTTAGAAATGTGTCATTCTGTGAACATCGTAGATGGTACTTAACACCTACCTAGATGGTGTTGCCTACTGCACTCTCAGGCTCGATGGTACAGCCTGTTGCTCCCAGACTACAGACCCCTACATGTTACTGTATTGAATACTGTATGCAGTTGTGACACAGTGGTAAGTTATTTGTGTATCTGACCATAATCTAAATGTAGAAAAGGTAATGCATTACCTATGGTGTTCCAATGGCTGTGACGTTGCTAGGTGGTGAGAAGTTTTCAGCTCCACATAGGCACACTTTACTGCTACTTTGGTGTTGGCACGGTTTGTTATAGTGTGAAGGTTTGTGGGAGCCTCGTGTTTAGCAAGTCTAATGTGCAGTCTTGCCAACAGCATGTGCCTACTTGTTCTCTCTGTGTCCCATCTTGGTAATTCTTGGCAATATTTCAAACTTTTTCGTTATTATTATTATTATACTTGCGATCTGTGATCCGTGATCTTTGGTGTTACCATTTTATTGTTTTGGGGTGCCTTGAACTGTACCTACATAATGGCAGGCCTGATGGATAAAAGTGGTTTGTGTTCTGACCGTTCCACCAACCAGCCATCCTCCCGTCCCTCTCTCTCTCCTTAGTCATCCCTCTTCCTTGAGACATAACAGAATTGAAATTAGGCCATTTAATAACCTTCCAGTGGCTTCAAAGTGTTCAAGTAAAAGGAAGAGTCACATGCCTCTAGTTTAAACCAATGCAAGGAATGATTAAGCTTAGTGATAAAGGGATGTCAAAAACTACAAAAGGCTAAAAACTAGGCCTCTTATACCAAGCAGTTAGCCAGGTCGTGTGTGCAAAGGCAAAGTTCTTGAAAGAAACTCAGATGACCACATGAATTGATAAGAAAGTGAATTATTGCTGATGTGGATAGAAGATCAAACCAGTGACAACATTCCCTTGAGCCAAACCCCAATCCAGAGCAAGCCCTAACTCTTTTTTAATTCTATGAAGGCTGAGAGATGAGGAAGCTACAGAAGAAAAGTTTGAGACCAGCAGAGATTGGTTTATGAGGTTTAAGGACAAAGCTGTCTCCATAACATAAAAGTGCAAGGTGAAGCAGCAAATGCTGATGTAGAAGCTGCAGCACGTCGTCTAGAAGGTCTAGCTGAGATAATTGATGGGGTAGCTGAGATAACTGATGGGTAACTACGCTAATCAGATTTTACATGTAGATGAAACAGCCTTATATTGGAAGGAGATGCTGTCTAGGACTTTCACAGCTAGAGAGAAGTCAATGCCTGGTTCCAGATGTTCAAAGGACAGGCTCACTCTCTTGTCAGAGGCCCACTCAGCTGTTCACCTCAGTTTGAGGCTCCTATTCTCAACATTCTGGGACCCTGCAGAATTTTGCTAAATCTGCTCTGCCTGTGCTGTATAAATGGAACAAAGGCTAGAAGACAGTGCATCCATTTATATCATGTTATACTGAACATTTTAAGCCTATTTTTGAGACCTGCTTAGAACAAAAGATTTCTTTGAAATTATTAATGCTCGTTGACAATGCTCCTGGTCATACAAGAGCTCTGATAAAGATGTACAAGAACGTGAATGTTGTTTTCATACCTGTTAATATCTATTCAGCCCGTGGAGCAAGGAGTTATTTCAACTTTCAAGTTTTATTATTTAAAAAATAAATTTTGTAAGGCTACAGCCGCTATAGAGAGTGATTCCTCTGATGAATCTGAGAAAAATAAACTGAAAACCTTCTGGAAAGAATTCACCTTTCTAGATGCCATTAAGAACATTTGTGATTCATGTGATGAGGTAAAAAATGTTAATGTGAACATTAACAGGAATTTAGAAGAAGTTGATTCCAACCTTCACAGTTTACTTTGAGGGGCTCAAGACTTCAGTGGAGGAAGTACATAATTGTAGGTGTGGAAGTAGCAAGAGAACTAGAATTGCAAGGGGAGCTTGAAGATGTGACTGAATTGCTGCAATCGCCATGATAAAACTTGAATGGATGAGGGATGGTTTTTTTGCATGAGCCAAGAAAATGGCTTCTTGTTGTAGCATTTACTCTTGGTGAAGATGTTGTGACTTCTTCAGAATGAAACAAAAGAGAGCAGCCAGCAGGGTTTGAGAAGATTGACTTCAATTTTGTGGGTAAAATAGTATCAAACTGTATTACTTGCTACAGGGAATCTTTGGTGAAAGGAAGATAGAACAATATCAATGATGTTTGATGCAACAATATCAGTGCTTCCGTATTTTAAGAAATTGCCACAGACATCCCAACTTTCAGCATCTACCACCTTGATTAGTCATCAGCCATCACCATCGAGGCAAGACCTTCCACCAGAAAAAAGATTATGACTGCCTGAGGTTCAGATCATGCTTAGCATTTTTTATCATTAAAATATATATTTGTCTGAGATAGAGTCTGACTTTGTGCAGTGGCATCATCATAGCTCACTGCCACCTCCAGCTCCTAGGCTCAAGTGTTCTTCCTACTTCTACCTTCTGAGCAACTGACACTATAGGCATGTGCCACTGTGCCTGGCTAATTATTATTTTTTAAATTTTATTTTATTTCAACGTATGGGGCTACACATGTTTCTGGTGACATGGATAGCTCTTGCAATGCTTGAGTCATGGCTGTAAATGTGTCCATCACCCAGATAGTGATCATTATACCTGTTAGGGGGGTTTTTGCCCATCCTCTGTGCCCTTCTCACACCTCCTTCCTATCCCCTGCTTGATTTCCATTGAATTTTACTTCCTTCTATGCATATTTGTGCTCATTGGTTAGTTCCAATTTAATAGTGAGTACATGTATTTGCTTTTCCATTTCTTAGATACTTCACTTAGGATAATGGTTTCCAGCGCCATCCAAATCGTGGCAAAGACATGAAGTCATCCTTCTTCGTGGCTGATATACATATACCACATTTTGTTAATTCTCTCATGAATTGATGGGCATTTGGGTTGATTTCACATCTTTGCAGTGTGAAATCGGTTTGCAATTGTGAATTGTGCTGCAATAAACATTCAAGTACAGGTGTCTTTTTTTTTTTTTTTGAGGCAGAGTCTCCCTTTGTTGCCTAGGCTGGAGTACCTCAGCCGAAGTCACAGCAGCCTCAAACTCTTGGGTTCAGCCTCCTGAGTAGCTGGGACTATAGGCTTGCATCACCATGCTTGGCTAATTTTTCCGTTTTCAGTGGAGATGGGAATCACTTTTGCCTAGGCTGGTCTCAAACTTCTGAGCTCAAACAATGGTTGCACCTTGGCCTCTGTGAGTGCTAGGATTACAGGCATCAGCTGTACCTGGCTATAGGTGTCTTTTTGATAAAATGACTTTTTTCCTTTGTGTAAGTACCTAGTGGTGATATTGCTGGATCAAATGGTAGGTCTGCTTTTAGTTCTTTATGAAATCTTCATACTGTTTTCTGTAGAGGCTGTACTAATTTGCAATCCTACTAGCAGTGCAATTTTTCTATTTTTAGTAGAGAAGGGGTCTCGCTCTTGCTCAGGCTGGTCTTTGAACACCTCAGCTTCCCACAGTGCTAGGATTATAGGCGCGAGCCACCATGCCCAGTCTAAAGTGTTTTAAAAATTAAGTTATGTACTTTTTTTTTTTTTTTTTTGAGACAGAGTCTCGCTATGTCACCCTCAGTAGAGTGCTATGGCATCACAGCTCACAGCAACCTCCGTCTCTTGGGCTTAAGCAATTCTCTTGCCTCAGTCTCTCAAGTAGCTGGGACAACAGGCTCCTGCCACAACACCTGGCTATTTTTTGTTGCAGTTGTCATTGTTGTTTGGCTGGCCTGGGCCAGTTTTTAACCCACTAGCCTTGGTGTATGTGGCTGGCGCCGTAACCACTGTGCCATGGGTGCCTAGTCGTTATGTACATTTTTTAAATGACATAATGCTATTACACACTTAATAGACTACAGGGTATTGTAAACAAAACTTTTATGCCCTGAAAAACAAGAAACTTGATGGGACAAAGCCTGCAATATTTCCAAGGTATGCCTGTATAGTGTTTGGGCATTACCATTTTACATGCGTATATGTGTTCATTGTTGACCAAAATGTCACTATGTGGCACATTACTGTGCTTGTGTATATAGAGGAGAGGTATAAACGAAACACAATTGGTGAAATATTGCTAATTGTTGAACAGGATGGAGAGTACATAAATTTGGTTTAAGTTCCTCTCTACTTCATTTATGGTTCTCTCCACTTCCATATGTGCTTGAGGGTGTCTATAATAAAAAAAAAAATATTGCCAAGACCAGGTTCAGTAACCATGTGAATATATATTAGAATGAAATAAACTCTTTAGTTTTGTTAAAAGGACTTAAGGAGTTGTGCTTTCTGTGTGTTTGTAGCATTAACACCCTTGTGAAGATCAGCAAAAGTGCAGGAGCCATGTTGAAGCCACATGCACCCAAACTCATCCCTGCTCTGCTGGAGTCCTTAAGTGTTTTGGAACCCCAAGTTCTCAATTATTTGAGTCTCCGGGCTACAGAGCAAGAAAAGGTAAGTTGAATAGCACAGACATTGGTAACTATCTTGAGGGAAGAGCCCCAATAAGATACTGAGGTTCATTTGAATAATCCTTCTGGTGTCTTTAGACAGAGTCCGGGGTGTGAAGGATACTCTTACAAGAATCACCTGCAACTACACGTGGTATTTTATTTGGGGGAAGGGAAGTGCCAGCTCATACAGCATTTTGTGAATTGGATAAAAACTATCACTTCCAAAGTATGCATCAGCATTTGTCCAACACAGGCTTTTGTACATGGCCTAGGTGCAGACATTCAGAGTTTTTCTGTGGATTCCCCCATCCTACAATAAAAGATTTATGCCTAGACTTTGACATAGTTCAAAATCATTCTGCTTTTCAGATACATTGTAGTCACCTACTCGCTGATTATTTTTTTTCTTTAAATTGCATATGAAACATTTACTATGTAAAATAAACCAATACAGAAGGGTAGAAAGTGGTGCTCTCAGGGTGGCTTCTCTCTTTCACCACAGTATCCCTGAGGATTACCCACTGTTAACAGTTTCTCGTGTCTTTTTTCAAATTCTTTTATAGTTATATACTACAAAGCCAAACAAACACACTAATTTTAAGATAGTATCAGATTGTGAATATTGTTCTACAAGTTTTTAAAAAGTTACAAGTACATTATATCTATAGTAGATTTATTTTGCTCTTTTTAATACGTGGATCATATTCTACATTGAGGTGATTTTGAATTTTTGTAGGAGAGGTGTTGAGTATCAAAGGTTTTGAGTAGTTTCCCCCCTCCACAACTGCCAGCATTGTACAACATCAGTCTGATAAGCAAGAATCTCATTGTTCTAATTAGCACTTCCCTTTGCCAGCGTTCTCTGTTGTCTTGTATTTTTTCTGTGAATTGTATTTCTATACCATGCCTGTGTTTCTTGCCTGCTTAATTTTTTTTTTACATTCGTCTTTGTTTATTTGGGTTATTAAAACTCTGCTGCGTATGTGTTTCTCTCAGTTCACTTTTTTTTTTTTTGGCAGTTTTGGCCAGGGCCAGGCTTGAACCTGCCACCCCCAGCATATGGGGCCGGCATCCTACTCCTTGAGCCACGGACGTTGCCCTCAATTCACCATTTTTAATTTGCCTATGCTTTTCTAATAACTTTCTTTTCCCTTTGCCTTTGATATTGCTGTTTACTCTTCATTCATCATTCTTTCTTCTTTCAGCAGTAGACTTGTACCTTATGTGATGGTCCTAGGATATTTATTAAGTGTTGAGAATTATGAGACTATAAAGTATGGTCCAAACTTTGCAATCTAGGCAAGTCACTCCTGTACACCTTTTCTCCTTTGTTAATGTCTAGAATTAACCTTCAGCGTAGTTGTTAGACACAAATACCACTGTAGATGTGAAGGCACATTACAAAATTAAAGAACTTAAATATGTAAAAAAAATTTTTTTGAGACCATTTCTCATTCTGTTGCCCAGGATAGACCATTTCTCATTCTGTTGCCCAGGATAGATTATACGTAGCCTCTTAGACACAATTGTTTAAAACCTTATAAATTCACTGAGTCAGTTCCTTTATCTAGGGGCTGGAGAACCTGAGCCTTAACAAGGCAAGTTGACTTGCTCAGAGCCAGGCTATGTTAATTTCTATTATCTCACTTTCAGAATTCAGCATGTTGTAGTGAGATGCTGCTTTTCCTGGTAAATTGTTAGCGCAGGTGAAATGAATTAGAGTTAGTTAAACTTGTACTTGCCTTTATTATACCTACAGATTATTTTTTAAACATTCTTTAGTTTGGAAGTGAGACCCTTTTATGGGAGTGTTTGTGTGTTATTCCTAATTAATTGAATGTCCACAGTGACTTGAATTTGTGTTTTTCAGGCGGCAATGGATAGTGCTCGACTCAGTGCTGCCAAGTCCTCTCCCATGATGGAAACAATTAACATGGTGAGTGTCTAAATAATAAAGAGAAAGTTTGTTTTGCTTATCTAAAGTAGAATTATTTAAAGTCTTCAGGCTACATTAAGTGAAGAAGAGACTTAAGGGATTAGTTAAACAGCTATTCTGACTCCAGGATAGTATAATTTTATAATTTATTATTATTTTATTTGTATAATTCTTTTTTCTTTCCTATTATAAGTTGGAATATTTTTCCAAATACTAGAATCAGTCCAAATTTCTGTTACAAGGGACAAAATGTGTCTTTTGGGATGCCCATTTAGGAAGGTCCAGAGTTTTGCCACTGTGGACATGTTTCAGTCCGAGGAGGGATTTACGGTAAAGAGCCGCTTGGCACTCTGAGTTTCTCAAGTTCCCGGAGTCTGGATAAGTCACTGTGTTGTGCATACCGTGTAGTGGTTACGATTGTGAGCACTTCCTAAGCTAATCTTAAAGCTGAACGATAGAAATAGACGTTTTTTAGTGTCTTCTAGGAGGAATATTACCAAAATTTGGTTTGAGAATGTTATCTTATTTGGATTATTAAGAACAAAAATTCTAAAGAAATGGGAACAGTTAGAAATGCCGTTTAGTTATGTACATTAATAGTAGAATACAAGTCATTGCATTTTCAAAAATAAAGACCAGCTCTATAGGAGAATTCATTTAAGAAGCTAACTGACGAGGTGGTTGGCGGAGTAGGTCACTGAAGAATGTCGCTTTCAGTCAAGGTTCTTTGTACTACACACGGGTTGCTAGAGGGAGTAGGTCCAGAGAGGTCTTTCATTCTTGTGTAATTATTATTTTCTCCTTTACTAAATCGAAGTTTTGTTTTTTTGTTTTTTTTTTAAAGAGACAAGATCTCACTTTTTCACCTGGGCTTGAGTACAGTGGCACAATCACAGCTCACTATAAACTCAGATTCCCGGACTGAAAGTGTTGCTTCCACCTCAGCCTCTTGAGTCGCTAGGACTACAACTCATGCCACCATTCCTTGTTAATGTTTTCTAACATTTTTGTAGAAATAGGGGTGTGGCTCTATTGCCTAGGCTGGTTTTGAACTCTTGGGCTCAAGCAGTCCTCTTACCTCAGCCTCCCAAAGTGCTGGGATTACAGGTGTAGCCACCATGCCGGGCCTGTTTTGTTTTGTTTTTATTGTTGAACCACCGATGAATGATTTTTCTGTTTGTAGTACAATGATGGTTTTAATATTGAAATCAGAGCAAAATCACATAGTAAGCTTTCAATTCCATGTCAAATCCCGTGGCTACGTATTTGACAAAGGCAGTTTTTAATTGAAGCTATGGTACTGACTTAATTATTTGCTAAGGTTTGCTTTATAATTATTTTTCAAAAGTGCCTGCAGTATCTTGATGTGTCGGTGCTGGGTGAGCTAGTTCCTAGATTGTGTGAGCTGATCAGAAGTGGTGTGGGTCTTGGAACTAAGGTAAGTGAGTGTGTTTTTCACAAGAGAAAGTGTTTATTTTTTTATTTTGTTTACAAAAATATAACACCTGTCATTTAAAAATTCATATTTTCCTACAAAACCTACTGTTATTATATACTATTTTGTTTCTGATGTTGTGCTGATAACTGAAAATATATGACTGATTCAGGAAATAAACTAATAAACACATTCCAGTAAATACTGTCTTACTTAGTGGAATAATTTCTGTTCCCTGGTTGCCATGTGCATCGCTCTGGATTCTTGTTCATGGTCAGGTCATGGAAATGCTCATCCAGTTATCAGGGTTTGATTGTTTTAGGTGGTGATTAGCATTTCTCACAGAGGGACCAGCAGGTATTTGGATAGAAAAATGCCTTTCTTTTCAAGATCTTTTCAAGGATCAGACATCACCCTTTTTAAAAGAAACGAATTAACTCACATCTTTTTCTTGTGACAAAATTAACCTTGGCAAGTATTTTAAAAATTAACAGTTATAGATCAAGAGAAAGTTAAAAATTATCCATAATTTTATCATGCAGCGTTAACTGCTGTCAATATTTTGGGGTGTATCCTTCTGGTCTCTTTATGTGTTTTCTGCAGCGTCTTCTCTAAAGGCTGTATGATGCTCTATTGTCTGGATATAACATCTTAATCCAAGGGATATCTGAGTTATTTTTAGTTTTTCTCTTTAATATTAAACAAAGCATTGTGATGATTATCTTTGAACACCTTGGAAGCTCTTTCCTTTGGTTAAATTTCTAAAAGTGGAAATTTTAGCTCAATAATGGATTAGACAACATAAGTTGTACCAATCTTCTTTCTTTTTCATGGTATCCAGGATCACCCATCTTCCTGCTGGAGGTCTTGAAAAAAAAAAAATCTTTGAATGACTAGTTTAAAATAGGGGCTTTCCTTTTTCTAGATTGAATTCTAGTTTTATGTCATTAAATCTTTAGTACCCAAAACAAATGGTTTAATAGAACATTGTGACCATCAAATTTAGGTTTTTGCCTTTGTGACCCATAGGGAGGCTGTGCCAGTGTCATCGTGTCATTAACTACTCAGTGTCCTCAGGACCTAACACCTTACTCAGGTGAGTTTATCAAATGATGTGTGGTGATAGGCCATGTCTTGTGTACAGACTTTTTTAAAAGGGAAAATAATTATTCAGACATGCTTGTGATGCTGTATGCTTTTTCTCCCCTCAAACACTCCTTCCCAAATTTCTTTCTCTGCAGGAGGTGCAGGGTTTATCAAGGCTAGCAATTTTTTTGTTGTGGTTGTTGAGACAGAGTTTCACTTTGTCACCCTCGGTAGAGGGCTGTGGCATCACAGCTCATAGCAACCTCCAACTCGTGAGCTTAAGTGATTCTCTTGCCTTAGCCTCCAGAGTAGCTGGGACTGCAGGCGCCCGCCACAATGCCTGGCTATTTTTTGGTTGTAGTTGTCATTGTTGTTCAGCAAGCCTGGGCCAGGCTCAAACCCGCCAGCTTCAGTGTATGTGGCCAACACCCTACTCACTGAGCTATGGCGCTGAGCCAGGGCTAGCAAGTTTTTAGTGTTTCATAAACATTTGCTTATTTTTTCATGGTATGAGGAGGTAAAAGTATCTGCAATTCAATAGGATTTGTTCACCATTTATAGCAATTTTACATCAGCATTTTTCCCTTCTTAGATTGGCTTCTAGATGCAGTTCAATGAACTTTATGTACCTAGCTCTCATTTTTAACTTTTCCCATGATATTTATATCAGGTGAAAGGAAACAAATGGATAGTACAAATAAAACATTCAAGGGATCTAAACTGCTGTAGAGCAAATGAGAACTTAATTATGAGATTGTGTTTGTTTTAGTCCTGAGAAAAGGGCAGCATATTTAGTCAATCAAGTAGCAGATTTTTTTCCCCTTTTATTTCTGGTAGGTAAACTTATGAGTGCTTTGCTTAGTGGCCTGACGGATCGAAACAGTGTGATTCAGAAATCCTGTGCATTCGCTATGGGCCATTTAGTTCGGGTGAGTTGAATTTTTTTTTTTTTCTTTTTCTTTTTTTTGTTTTGAGACAGTCTCACTTTGTTGCCCTAAGTAAAGTGCTATGGCATCATAGCTCACAGCAGCTCAAACTCTTGGGCTTAAGCTATCCTTTTGCCTCAACCTCCCAAGTAGTTGGGACGATGGGTGTCTGCCACAACGTCTAGCTATTTTTAGAGACGGGGTCTCGCTCTTGCTCAAGTGAGTCTGGAACCCATGAACTCAGGGTAATCCACCTTGCCTGGGCCTCCCAGAGTGCTAGGATTACAGGTGTGAGCCACTGCACCCCTCCTTGAATTTCTTATTTAGCTTAGTAAAACTCTGATAATTATGAAGAAATGATTACTATTGTTTATTTTTTCAGACATCACGGGATAGTAGCACTGAAAAACTTCTGCAGAAACTCACTGGCTGGTATATGGAGAAAGAAGGTACCTTTTTTCCTGAATTTTATGTCATTTTTAATTTAAATGTTAAGCTAATAAAACAACAAAAATTAGTTCTTATTGTTTGTGATTTTATGGGCTTTGCTAGAAACATTTCTAATTGATTTTACCTATTTAGTTGTTTTGCTGTGATACAGGCTGAGTGATAGTTTATTTAGAGCAGTTACCCTTAACATAAATACAAAGATTTTGGTTTTTTTTGCTTTTTCAGAACCCATCTATAAGACCTCTTGTGCTTTGACTATTCATGCTATTGGACGATACAGCCCTGATGTGTTAAAGAACCATGCCAAAGAAGTCTTGCCTTTGGCATTTTTAGGCATGCATGAAATTGCTGATGAGGAGAAATCAGAGAAGGAAGAATGCAACTTATGGACTGAAGTGTGGCAGGAAAATGTACCTGGTTAGTTAATGGTACCTGTGAATTAAGCCTGCTTCTTAGGAACCACAGCAAGAATTTTTTATTTGTAATGCTTCTTCATAAATTTCTCTGTATAGTAGAACCTGTGTAAATTGACCACTTAAGGGAATGGTCAACATAAGGAGATGATCAACACAAGGAACTAGGCCTGTTGTACTGAAAACATACATGTGGTGCTTGTCAGTCTATGAAAATTAGATCAATTTACAGAGGTGGTCAGCTGTGGAGTTCTACTGTAGCTCCTTTCCCAGGACCTTAACAACATGCTTCCCATTTAATTTTAAGCCTGTTCAAATTGCTAAATTTTGGCCAGGCACAGCGGCTCACCTCTGTAATCCCAGCACTCTGAGAGGCTGGGGAGGGCAGATTGCTTGAGCTCAGGAGTTCGAAACCAGCCTGAGCAATTGTGAGACCCTGTCACTAAAAACACTTGGCATTTTGGTGGGCGCCTGTAGTCCCAGCTAGTCAGGAGCCTGAGGCAAGAGGATCACTTTAGCCCAAAGTTTGAGGTTTCTGTGAGCTATGATGCCACGGTGCTCAACCCCAGGGTGACTGAGTGAGACTGTTGTCTCAAAAAAAAAAGTCCAAATTGCTAAATTTTCAAGGTTGACCCTGTTTTTCTGTTCTTCTCTTTTCTTATTTATCAGTGCCCTTGTGAGAGACTATAAGTTCTGTGCAAGCAAAGTAGAACTTTACATTTTTAATTGGGAGTATAATTGTGATTTTATGTTGCCTTAGTGTGCTATTTTCAAATAGTGTGTCTCAGATATTTTCTTCACCTTGACATGCTGACACCGCTTTGTGTGACACTTTTGTAGGTACGTTGAAGTTCATAAGGTCTTATCATTGTAAGAATAAGCCACACTACCATATACTTTTAGAGAGTAGAGTGTTGTAGTAGTTACTGAGAACCAGTGCTTTAGACTGATAGTCACCGACTTTTTTTAGACTTAGAAAAGAAAAATCAGTTAATTTTTCTTTCCACTTAAAAGTTGTTCTAATTTTGCATTTTACAACCTAGGTTCCTTTGGTGGTATTCGATTATACATGCAAGAGTTGATTACCATTTCCCAGAAGGCTTTACAGTCTCAGTCCTGGAAAATGAAAGCCCAGGGTGCAATTGCTATGGCATCAATTGCAAAACAGACTAGCTCTCTAGTCCCTCCATATCTGGGAATGATATTGACAGCATTGCTGCAAGGCCTGGCTGGGAGAACATGGGCAGGAAAGGTAAAGGAATCATTCATGCCTAATTAAATTTATGGTATCCACAAAGAATTCCAACTTTATCTTTCATTTTCTATAGAAATAAAAAAAAATTTTTGGTGACTTCGCATGACATTTGGTGACCACCAAATTTTTGGTTAGCAAAAACAATTTCCTAGCCCTTGGGATGCTTTGTATAAATTTTGTCTGATGAACTATTTTATTTCAGAGTATAACCCACATGTCCATGAATAATGTATAATAATGCTGGAGATTGATGTATTTATCACATGTAGCCGCTCAGGTTTTGTCATAAACCAAGCTGTCACCATTTTGTGCCTGTTGGCCTCATGAACAGATCAGGATTGGGCATATGTGAAACTGAGCAGCAAGGTGAGCTGCTTCTAATCCTGGGCCTGATGAGGCCTATCTTTGGAGCTTATGAATTAGTAACAGTCATTAATAATGGGGGTAGTAGGGTACGTAGAGTGGGGATGTAGTGGGGAATATGTGGTAACATAAAATGATTTACTTTATGTTGCAAAATTCAGCAGTAACCCGTGCAGTACTGATGGAGTACTAGACGGGGAGTCAGACCCGGTTCTGATTGTCTGGCTGATCTGTCTGCATACCCTTCGTCAGATCTGGTGGCTACGGCTTTATGCTGTGTCTGTGGTAGGAAGTAAAACTTGGTGGATGTGCTTATTGAACAGTAAAGTTCATTAAAGATATGGTGACTCTTTGTTAGTTTTTGTTGTCACAGTTATTAAATCCAGGTATTCCTGTGGTATTTACAGTCATAGTATAGAGAGTGTAAATGACACGCTTGGGCTTCATAGTATTCCCTCGTCTTTCTACCCCTTAGGAAGAACTATTGAAAGCCATTGCCTGTGTGGTGACAGCTTGCAGGTAAATGTCCTTTCAATGAAGATGCCATTTCTTCAACTGGGTCTGAGCAGCAGCCTTTATTAACTATTCTGATGCTTTTGTGTGGATCCTGTAGTGCAGAGCTGGAAAAGTCTGTGCCCAGTCAACCCAGCACAAATGAGATTCTTCAGGCTGTTCTGAAGGAGTGTTGCAAAGAGAATCTCAAGTACAAGATGACAGCAATCAGCTGTGCAGCTGATGTCTTGAAGGCCACCAAAGAAGACAGGTTCTCAGAGTTTTCTGACATCGTTATACCTCTCATTAATAAGGTAATAACCACCTATATCCTTTCGGATCTAGTTTATACTTAGAAAACTTTTTCACTGCGTCTGATTGAGTGTTTAGTAGTTTAATTGCAGGTAGCAGAAAAATTCCAAGATATCATGGCCTCAAACAAGACAGGTTTGTCCTGTAGTAGTTGGGAGGCTCATATGGATTTCAGGGATTCTGGTTCTTTACAGCTGTCAGCACTGCAGTTTCCAGGCAGTGGTCATCGTTTGTAGGGTCCATAGTGGATTTGTGTCCCAGGCAGGCAAGGCAGAGGTGAAGCAGGGATGGAAGATCACAGTGGGTCTGTCAGTTTTCTCTTAAGAAGAGTTCCTGTAAAAAAAATAAATAAATAAAAAGAAGAGTTCCTGCAGGCTGGGCGCACTGGCTCATGCCTGTAATCCCAGCACTCTGGGAGGCTAAGGTGGGTGGACAGCTTGAGCTGAGGAATTTGAGACCAGCCTGAGAAAGAGTGGAACCCCCCACCCCCACCCCATCTCTACTAAAAATAAGAAACTATCCAGGCATGGTGGCACACGCTTATAGTCTTTGTAGTCTTGGCTACTTTGGAGGCTGAGCAAGAGAATTGCTTGAACCCAGGAGTTTGAGGTCACTGTGAGCTGTGATGATGCCACTGCACTCTACTCCAGGCGACAGAGTGAGACATGGTCTCAAAAAAAAGAAGATAGCTCCATAGCTACACCTAGCAGCAGAGGCTAGGAAAGGTAGTTTTCATTCTGGGTATCTATTTGCAGTCCTTGGGGAAAGGGGGTGCATTCTATAGCAAATGGACATTTTCTGTCTTAATAAGCTTTGCCTTGCAAGCATCTGCAGAGGCCACACTAGCATCCTGGGGTGGAGGAGCTCAGTGTGCCTTGTGGCTTGCCTCTGCCATACACTGGGGGACTTTGCTCAAAAGCAAAAAAGACTTTGGGTTTGGAAAATGGAATATTCATTGTTAAAGGTTTGAGCTCTAGTTCAAAGAGAAAGGGGTATTGTTTACCTGTTTGTGAATTATTTTAAATAGCATTCTTATTTCTTGTGTCGCTACTAATTTGTAGTTGTTTTCTTTCAGTAATAAGACTGTTTATGTAGTTTCTGTTAAATGCATAATAATGGCATATGGGTTTGTGAGACTTGTGTTTTAAGTGATTATATCCCCAGGTAACTGGGCCAGTTACTTCCCTTGCCCTCCGTTTGTCAAGAAAGAGTTTGGATTTATTGTAGATTGTTACAGAGTTCCTTCCGTCTTTAATTCTCTGATTCTGATGCAGGTTGTCTTATATTATGCTCAAAATACTACGTACCCAGTATTTCTCTTTTTGCTTCTGTTTATAAATTCCTTTAAAGTATTTTCCAAATTCATTTAAAGATACACTATTCCTATTACAAATTCTTGTTACAAATGGAAAACTTATGGTAGAGAATTTAATGTAGCATTTAAGTTTTGGTTAACATCTCATGCTCTTAAACCTGATTGCTTTAATAATATACTTGTAACTTTAAAGAAGAAATAAATAAAGTGCTTTCCTTTTCTTGATACATCCTAGAACTCACTTGAAAGCACTGGGGTCCGGATAACCAAAAATGAAGATGAGAATGATAAGGAAAAGGAGCTCCAGTTGGAATCTCTGCTGTGTGCCTTTGAAAGCCTGGGCAAAGCCTGGCCCCGAAACGCAGAGACTCAACGTAAGTAGCAGAAACTACATTTGAAGAAGTGCTGTAATCTGAGGTTGCTTAATAAGAACAGAGATTTTTATATATATTTTATTGTTGGGGATTCATTAAGGGTACAAGAAACCAGGTTGCACTGATTGCATTTGTTGGGTAAAGCCCCTCTTATAATTGTGTTTTGCCCCCAAAAGGTGTGGCACACACCAAGACCCCACCCACCTTGCTCCTTCCCTCAAGAACAGAGATTTTTGTATGACAGATTATAATTATTGTTTTTTGTAGAGCTTGACTGACTAATAGTGAGAATTATTCAACAGGAACTTTACTTCAACATAACCATATAATCTCCTTGGTCCTTGTATGTGCTTTACTGGGTTGCTACAAAAAAGTCTTACAGGTTGGGTGGCCTAAACAGAATTTATCTCTCAATTCTGGAGGGTAGATATCAGTAGAACAGTGCTGATAGGGTTAGACTTTTCTCCTCTTGTGAATGGCCATGTTGTCTTTACATGGTCTTTTCTCTATGTCCCAATCATTTCTTCTTAAACAAACCCATCTGACTTCTTTAAAGACCCTGTCTTCTAATGCCGTTATAGTTTGAGGTACTAGGCATAAGCAATTTTGGGCAATGTGGTTTAGCCCCATAACAACCAAGATATATTTGATGTAGATATTTTGATTTAAAAAAGTCTTCTGTTACTCTTCTTTACGATCACATCTCTATTCTGAGAAATCTAAAAAATTTATAATTGGGGTCTCTTTATCTCAAAATTTATGGCCTTGCTACCAAGTAAGGAAGTGAAATCTCTGCTTGACTGGGAAACTCATGATTGTTTAGAATATGAAAATTTCAGAATTGGACATGTATTTCTAAAGAATTAAACAAATAAACAGTAAACTTTATTGGAGCAGGTTGGAATTAATTTGGAGTCCTTTGACAGGGCCTTAACCTTGGGGGAGCACTATTGTAAGTTGGCCTTGTGTTAGATCCTGCAGTGCGTCCTGCTGAAAATCGCAGTATCTTTGAAAGTTATAAAAAGTATTGTTGATTTTTGGTGATTAGATGTATCTAATATCAGACGTAAGGTTTTCTTTGAGCTCTGTCATCCTTTGTATGAATTTATATATTTGCTGTTATAGGAAGGATTGCTCAAAAGGTACAAATTTGTAAGCGGTCTTATGTTGCAGGTTGCAGTGGAAGTCCTCTTACTCATCACCATTAGGACTATTAACTTTTTTTTTTTTTTTTTTTTTGAGACAGAGCCTCAAGCTGTCACCCTGGATAGACTGCCATGACATCACAGCTCACAGCAACCTCCAATTCCTGGGCTCAAGCGAGTCTCCTGCCTCTGCCTCCCAAGTAGCTGGGACTACAGGCGCCTGCCACAACGCCCGGCCATTTTTTGGTTGCAGCCTTATTTGGCGGGCCTGGGCTGGATTTGAACCCGCCAGCTCAGGTGTACGTGGCTGGTGCCTTAGCCGCTTGAGCCATAGGCGCTGAGCCAGGAATACTGGGTTTTTTAAAGGCCTCAGTTTCCATGGGACCAGTAGACAGAACGGTGCTAGAGAGATTTGTGGTGAAAGGGGAGAATGCCTGTGTAGGGTCTGATGGGCTGCATGTGAGTCCAGGGGAGTTGTTTCCAGCTTTTATTTATTTACTCCAGAGACAGGGCCTCACTTTTTCACCCAGGCTGGAGTGAAATCATAGCTCACTGTGAGCTCGAATTCCTGGGCTCAAATGAGCCTCCTGCTTTAGTCTCCCAAGTAGCTGAGACTACAGGTATGCACCACTATGCTGGACTAAATTTTTTTTTTTTTTTTGAGACAGAGCCTCAAGCTGTCACCCTGGGTAGAGTGCCATAGCATCACAGCTCACAGCAACCTCCAACTCCTGGGCTCAAGCGATTCTCCTGCTTCCGCCTCCCAAGTAGCTAGGAATATAGGTGCCTGCCACAATGCCAGGCTATTTTTTAGTTGCAGCTGTCATTGTTGTTTGGTGGGCCCGGGCTGGATTCAAACCCTCCAGCTCGGCTCGGCGCCTGTGGCTCAGGGGGCTAAGGCACCAGCCATGTACACCTGAGCTGGCGGGTTCGAATCCAGCCTGGGCCCGCCAAACAATGATGGCTGCAACTAAAAAATGGCCAGGTGTCGCGGCAGGCGCCTGCAGTCCCAGCTACTTGTGAGGCGGAGGCAAGAGACTCGCTTGAGCCTAGGAATTGGAGGTTGCTGTGAGCTGTGATGCCACAGCACTCTATCCAGGGTGACAGCTTGAGGCTCTGTCTCAAAAAAAAAAACAAAAAACTGTACAATGGGGTTCAGCGTGCTTGGTCACCACTGCAATCCTGAACCCTCCAGCTCAAGTGCATGTGGCTGGCTCCTTAGCTGCTTGAGCCACAGGCGCCGAGCCTTTTTTTTTTTTCTCTGAGACAGAGCCTCAAGCTGTCCCACCTGGGTAGAGTGCGTGGCATCACAGCTCACAGCAACCTCCAACTGCTGGGTTCAAGCAATTCTCCTGCCTCGCCTCCCAAGTAGCTGGGACCACAGGTGCCTGCCATAATGCCTGGCTATTTGGTTGTAGCTGTCATTGTTGTTTGGTATCCTGGGCTGGATTCGAACCCGCCAGCTCAGGTGTATGTGACTGGCACCTTAGCCGTTTGAGCCACAGGTGCAGAGCCTGCCTGATTAATTTTTCAAATGTTTTTTGGGGTAATGGGGTCTTGCTATATCGTCCAGGGTGGTCTTGAACTGCTGGCCTCAAGTGATCTCTCTCCTTAGCCTCCCAAAGTGTTAGGATTACAGGTGTGAGCCACTGTGCCTGGCGCTTTCCCTGCTTTTGGTAGTAGTTTGTAAGTCATGTCCCATGCTCATGAGTTCCAACCTCATGTGAAGAGAGAGTAGATGGGAAGGGTCACACAGTGAGGGAGAAGGGTTGTGACCATGTGGTAGCCAAGAAGTCTGAACATTTGGTTCCAAAGAGAGGAGGCATCACCTGGATTGGATGCCTGAAAGTTCTCTCATTGTGTCATTGTGGTAGAAGAAGAGAAAGAAGACCTCTGGGAAAAAAAGAGTTGGGGCAAGTAGTTGAGGGGCTGGGACAGCATGCCATCTTCATTATTAGAAATTATGAAATACGTTGAGGTGCTAGAAAATAATACAACAGACACTCAGGGATTCACCACCTGAGTTGTTTTCTTTTTTTTGAGATGAGTCTCACTTCATTGCCCTCAGTAGAGTGCCATAGCATCACAGCTCACAGCAACCTCCAGGCGCCTGCCATAATGCCCTGCTATTTTTTGGTTGCAGCCATCAGTGCTGTTTGGTAGGCCAGGGCTGGATTTGAACCTGCCAGCTCAGGTATATGTGGCTGGTGCCTTAGCCGCTTGAGCCACAGGTGCTGAGCCTGTTTTTGTTTTTTGGGTTTTTTTTTGAGACAGAGTCTATGTTGCCCTCAGTAGAGTGCTGTGGCATCACAGCTCACAGCAACCTCAAACTCTTGGGCTTAAGCGATTCTCTTGCCTCAGCCTCCCAAGTAGCAGGGACTGCAGGCGCCCAACACAATGCCCAGCTATTTTTTGGTTGTAATTGTCGTTGTTTGGCAGGCTGGGGCTGGGTTCTAACCTGCCAGCTCTGGTGTATGTGGCTGGCTCCCTAGCCACAGAGCTACAGGCGCTGAGCCACCGCAGCCTTTTTATAACAACCTTTTTAAAATATAATTCACATAGCATATAATTCACCCATTTAAAGGATACAATTCAGTGGTTTTTAGTGTGTATTTACAGAATTGTACGACTATCACTACAATCAATTTTAGAACGTTTTCTTCATCTCAAAAAGTATCTTACCTGTCACCTTCCATCCTTCCATCCTCCTGGCTCTAGGTAATCACTAATCTACTGTTGGTCTATATAGTTTTGCCTATTCTGGATATTTCATATAAATAGAATTATACAATATGTGTTCCTCTGTATGGGGGCTTCTTTAGTGTAGCATAATGTTTTCAAAGTTTGTCCATGTCCTAGCATGTGTTAGAACTTATCTTCTTTCTGTAGCTGAATAATATTATTTTGTGTGGGGCTGGGCGTGATGGCTTACACCTGTAATCCTAGCACTCTGGGTGGCCAAGGCGGGTGGATTGCCTGAACTCACTGGTTGGAGACCAGCTTGAGTAAGAGCGAGACTTCATCTCTAAAAATAGCCAGGCGTTGTGGTGGGCACTTGTAGTCCTAGCTACTCAGGAGGCTGAGGCAAGAGAATCACTTGAACCTAAGAGTTTGACATTGCTGTGAGCTATGATGCCATAGCACTCTACCGAGGGCAATGAAGTGAGACTCTGTCTCAAAAAAAAAAATTATTTTGTGTGAATATACCTCATTTTAGTTTTCCTTTCCTCAGCTGATGGACATTTACGTTGTCTCTACCTTTCTCTACCTTTCAACTCTTATGAATAGTGCTGCTCTGAACATGCGTGTACATGTTTTGTGTAGATCTTGCAGAGTTCTTGAATTGTCCAGGAATGTTTACTTATCTCATCCCATATGAGAAGGGATGGTGGCTGGCTCCTCTCTTTGGAGAACTGGAGACACAGGGGGCTTCAGTACATGCTTGTTGGATTAGCTCAACATTTCATTAATAGCTGTTAAAGTACAAACATCAAGTCTCTTGGTGAACAAGAGAGATACAGGCTGTGTCCTTTGTGGGACTCAGATGTCCAGGAACTGAGAACATTGATCCAAAAGTCCCCCTCATGAAAGTAAGAGTTTACAGCTTGGCGCCTGTGGCTCAAGCGACTAAGGCGCCAGCCACATATACCCGAGCTGGCAGGTTCAAATCCAGCCCAGGCCCGCCAAACAATGACAGCTGCAACCAAAAAATAGCTGGGTGTTGTGGCAGGCACCTGTAGTCCCAGCTACTTGGGAGGTGAAGGCAGGAGAATCGCTTGAGCCTGGGAGTTGGAGGTTGCTGTGAGCTGTGATGCCACAGCACTCAACCCAGGGCAACAGCTTGAGGCTCTGTCTTAAAAAAAAAGAAAGTAAGACTTTACAGTGAGGTCCCCAAGAGAGGCCCTAGAATATGCTGGTCTGGGAGGGCCTCCCCTGGGCTCCACACTTGATCTAATTATCTAATTCATTGAGGAATGGGGAGAGCAGTCTGGACAGAGGGGCCAGCACAGTCAAGGCCTGGTGGTTGAGAGCTGGGGCAGCATGGTCAAAGGATACTGGGAAATTAGCAGGGGCCAGACCACATGGGGCTTGAAGCCTACTCCATATTGGTATCTGTGCTTACCCAACTCACAGTTATCGAGGGTGGGGAGGACTTCATTCACTCATTCACCAAATAATCCCTGGACACCAGATACATTTTGGACCCTGAGAATAGAGCTGTGAATGAGACAGACAGTTCTTGTCTTCCTGGGACTCAGCCAACTAGCCATTAGTCGGTGACAAGTGAGAGGGGTGGAAATGACTGGTATTTGGTCCATGGCCTGCCTGTGGAGGGAAGGAATGGAAAGGACTTCTTCATGGGAAGTACAGAGGGGGAGTCAGGGAAAGGTGAGACCATAGGCGTCTTCTGACACATCTTCCTGCACCCCCAGACAGCAACCAAAGTCCCGGAGATCCGTGATGTGACAAGGATTGAACGTATTGGTGAGTGAGCGGGGTCAGGAATGGGACCTAGACACTGCCTGCCACATGTTCTGAGTTAGCAGACCTATCTGGGACCCCCAAGAGAGAAGGAGGCAGCCTGGGAACCAAGCGCTCCTCTAGTCTAAAGGAGAATCCTGAATTCCAGATTTGGGTTCACCCTTGTCCCCAGCTAAAGGTGCACTGCTCCTAGCTTGGCTACCCTGGTGTGGTTCTGGGGTGTGCCTGCATGAATTTCATCAACTTAGATATTTACTGAGTGTTTTACTGGAGCATGAGCTCCCTGAGGGCAAGGACCAGGTCTTTCTCTTTCCTAGCTGTGTCCCCAGCACAGGATATGGCATAGCAGACAATCAAAAGGTAACTTATGGGCTTGGTGCCTGTGACTCAAGTGGCTTAGGTGCCAGCCACGTACACCTGAGTTGGCGGGTTCAAATCCAGCCCGGCCCGCCAAACAACAGTGACGGCTGCAACCAAAAATAGCCAGGCGTTGTGGCAGGCGCCTGTAGTCCCAGCTACTTGGGAGGCAGAGGCAGGAGAATTGCTTGAGCCCAGGAGTTGGAGGTTGCTGTGAGCTGTGGTGCAACAGCACTCTACCCAGGGTGACAGCTTGAGGCTTGGTCTCAAAAAAAAAAATGTAACTTATGGAATGCATGAGTTTGCATGTTGTAGAACCCTCATTAGTCCCCCAAGGTGCATGTTGTAACTATTAACCCATCTCTAGCTGAGGTAACCACATCTTGGGGCAGCCAGGTTACTAGCTTGAGCTTCCCAGGAGCAGGAAGTGGAGGTGTAGTAAGACTAGTAGGGTACAGCTCTCACAAAGCTTTACTTGCAGAGAAGAGACTGTGGCCATTTGTCCAGAAGCTTCGTTCATTGAGCACCTCTAAGAGAGCCTAGAGGGCCTGTGGCTCCAGGCGTGGGTTCTGGAAGCACATTATTGGACTCCTCTGAGCTCAGTTCTGCCTTTTCCCAGTTAAGCATCCAAAGACTAGTTGGTCTCTGTGCTTCAGCTTCCTCAGGAACTAAGATGGTTCACCTCATCAGTATTAGCTGATGGAAGATTCAGTCAAGTAATCCATACAAAGCATTTCTAGTGTGCACTCACACTGTTTCACTTATTAAAGGGCCAGGCACTGCTGGGAGCTGAGAACCTAGACAATAGCTGCACCCAGTACCTTCCTCTGTGCTTGACTATAAGTACCCCAAAAGAAGCTACTTCCCCACTCTCCAGGATCCCCAGCAAGAATGAAATCAGGGCTTGGAGAGGAAGCCCCTTGCCTCAGGCCACAGTGTGCCACAAGGTAGCCTGTAACCAAATCTCCATTCTTGTATGCAGGTGCTCATTCCCACATCCGGGGACTGGGACTGGACGATGCCTTGGAGCCTCGGCAGGTAGCACAGAGTGGGCTGGGCTGTGAAGGCCATTCATGAAGGCCTTAGGTGGGGATACCCAGGGCTCTGTGGACTGTGGGGACTATGTTATAATCTTTCAGACCTTTGGCTATGTATTTCTAAACTTCAGCCACAAAACTTTATTGGGGTGGAGAAAGCTTTTTTGATGTTTCCCACAAGTCCTAGCCAATGTCTGCTTCCATTTCAGTAGCAGGATGCAGTAGAAATGCAGTGGTCCAGTAGGAAGTCACCTTATGTGCTCTTGCCTCCCACCCCACAGGCTTCCCAAGGCATGGTGGGTCAGCTGGCGGCACGGCGGGCAGCCGGTGTGGTGCTAGAGATGATCCGGGAAGGGAAGATTGCTGGGCGGGCAGTTCTCATTGCTGGCCAGCCAGGCACAGGGAAGACAGCCATTGCAATGGGTAAGAGGCCTCACAGGGTAGCAGTTTGCCTGATCTCTGCCAAATAATCCTTCCCATGTAAGCCGTGGTCTGGATCAGCCACATTTAACAGACAACCCACAATGGTGATGGCTTAAACACAGGATTCATTCTCTCTCACAGAAGAATCTGAACAGGTAGGCCACTTAGGACTTATTGAGCAGTTTCACAAAGTCTTCTATCTTCCTGCTTCAATATCCTCTGCACTTGGCTTGGCGCCTATGGCTCAATGGGCGGGTTCGAATCCTGGTTGGGCCTTGTGGCGGGCGCCTATAGTCCCAGCTGCTTGGGAGGCAGAGGCAGGAGACTCGCTTGAGCCCAGGAATTGGAGGTTGTTGTGAGCTGTGATGCCATAGCACTCTACCCAGGGTGACAGCTTGAGGCTCTGTCTCAAAAAAAAAAAAACCATCCTCTGCACTTGCTGCCACATCAAAGTCACCTCATGCTCCATAAGAGTGCCTAGGCCCCAGCCTTCCCACCCATACTCTGGTAGCAGAAAGAGAGAGGAATTGTAATGAGGGTACACTGCTTAGAGTTGGCTCCCTTTAAGCAGCTGTCTTGGAAAGCCCACATACTTTTGCTAATATCTCACTAATCTGAACTTGATCTTGTGATCACATTCTGCTACAAGGGATACTGGGACATTAAAAGACCTTTTGTTTATAGCTGGGCATTGTGGCTGGCTCCTGTAATCCCAGTTAATTGGGAGGATGAGGCAAGAGAATCACTTAAGCCTAAGAGTTGGAGGTTGCTGTGAGCTGTGATGCCACGCATTCTACCCAGGGTGACAGCTTGAGACTCTGTCTCAAAAAAAAAAAAAAAAAAAAATTGGCTCGATGCCTGTGGCTCAACTGGCTAAGGCGCCAGCCACGTACACCTGAGCTGGCGGGTTCGAATCCAGCCCGGGCCTGCCAAACAACAATGATGGCTGCAACCAAAAAATGGCCGGGCATTGTGGCGGGCGCCTGCAGTCCCAGC
>CAUYRH010092724.1:0-32913 GCA_963574655.1 Perodicticus potto | reverse complement strand
AGGAGCCTGAACCGTGCTTTCCTGGCTTTGCAGTTAGAATGTAGGCATATGATGTAGGCTCAGCCAATCACAAAGCCCCACGTGGTACCCAGGCGTTGTCAGTCAGAAGCACCTATGTTGGACCCAGGCTCAGCCAGTCCAGATACACCCACACGTGGAAGCAATGGAAGTGAACTCTAACACATGGAATCCAGCCTAGCAAAAAGGCAGAGGGACAGCCCAGCCTGGGCAGTGAGAGTTGCAGTGTCTGGGTCCAGTGGCAGTGGTGGGGGAAGTCTCAACAAGGAAGTCCTGCAATATAATTTGGACATTGTCTGTGGCTATGTGGTCTCGCAACCTTCCCAGAGATCCGTAAGTCACTCAGTAAATATCCTAGAACAAGTTCCTCACTTGCACCAATTAGCTAGAGTGGACTCTGTTGTTTGCAATTAAACACCTGACCCCCCCCCCTTCAATTTCATTCATTAACCCTTGAGTATCGGTTTCCCAAGCTACATAAAAAGGGGCCAATACCCACCCCATGGGAGGTTGAGAGTGGTCAGGGAAAGTGGGAAGGTGTGTTGTTATCTTACCACAGTGCCATCGTTATGGGGCTAGTTGTAACTGGGACAGTGTGGTCACATGGCTCACTGCGCTGGCTTGGCAATTAGGCAACCCGTTGAGTCCTGACCTTTTATGTGGCTTCAAGCAAGTTACTTCTTTCTGACTCTCAGTTTCCTCATTTGGAGAATAGGCCCATTACTACTGCCTGTGCCGTGTGCAGAGTTATCAGGAAGCATGGTGCCTCAGCACAGAGCCCAGGTGCGGGACATGCCCAGGGAGGAATGTGGGTGACCTTTACTTGACCGGATTAAGGAAACCCGTACTAATATAGGTGGCGTCCTGATGTATCCTGATATGAAAGTGGTAGCTGAATGCTGAACTTTGTCAAGCACAACTCTAATTAATGCCACTGAATTGTATAGTCAGAAATGGTAAAAATGGCAAATTTTGTTGTATACATTTCACAATTTTTTAAAATTAATATTGTAAAATACCTGCTAATCATTGAATTATATACTTTAAATGGGTGAATTATATGGTGTGCAAATCATACATCAATAAAGCTTTATAAAAAAAAAAAAACCCCACCCAGCCAAGGATGAGCTTTCCACCTCCTTTTTGTCATCGTTGTCATCGTTGTTATTGTTACAGAGTCTCACTATGTCGCCCTTGAAAGAGGGCCATGGCGTCCCAGCTCACAGCAACCTCAAACTCTTGGGCTTACGCCATCCACCTCCTTGAGAGTACACAGCACTAGAGGCTCCCCTGGATCCATCTCTAACCCCCAGCTTTCTCCCTCTCTGATCTCTTCAACAGCCACCTTCTTCCAGAATCCCTCCATCCGGGCCTCACTGGCCTTCCTTCTTTTGTGGAAGACGCAGAGTCCTCACGGCTTATCCCCACATGCTCTTCCAACCAAGTCAGAGGCTCTAGATTCTGGCCGCCTACCAGGATCACCCCAGAAGCTCCAAAAAGTCCAGGCCCCAATTCACAGAGGCTTTATTCCAGTGGCTTTGGGCAGTTAACTGGTTTTTGGTTTGTTTTTTTTTAATCGACTCAAATTCTTCTCCTATTCACTCTCCTAGCACTAAGAGTCGCCCAAGACTTCCTGGCTCAGTTCCCAGTAGGTGCCTCCTCCTTCAGGTTACTGCTCAAAGATCAGCCCCTGGGAAAGGCATCCCCAAAACACCGTCTACCTCCCCTACGCCCCTCTTTACCTTCAGGGCATCTAGCCCCCAGGGAGTGCACTGCACGCTTACAGGCATTTGCTCAGCCTGTCCTCACTGACTAGTTAGGGTTTACTACTGTGTCCCAGTGCTTGGCTCCTACAGAGGGCTCAGGTAAAAAACAGAAAGAACCACGCTGGCCCACATGCTCCTTGTTCTCCGTGATCCGGTTGTCTCTGCGAACCGCAGTTCTGCCTCTGACCACCAGGTGGCGAGCGCGTCGAGATGCATTCAAAGGTCGCCCGTAGGCGGCCAGAGCCCGAGACCTCCAGTCGCCCCCAGTATCCTCACCCTGGGCTGCTTGCCGCAGGGAGTGTTTGGGGACGATCTGAACGTCACCTTTGAAGTTAGAAAAAGGAGGACCAGGCCGAAGAGTGTGTATTAAATGCGAACTGCTCTTAAAAACATTTCCATTTTGTCCCTTTATAGCACCGGTCAGCCAATGGCAAGTGGCCCAAATCCATCCCATCCCCTGCCTTTTGTAAACCTCGTGAGCTGAGACACTGTTTGTTTCACGTGATTGGAAAATCACTAAATGAATCATTTGGAGACCCAAGAACTGAAATTAAAATTGCAGTGACTGTAAAATGTTATTGGAACTCAACCTCGCGCTTGGGATGTGTCCTCTATGACTGGGTTCGCTCTGCAGCAGCAGGGGCAGTCTTGAGAGAAGGTGTGGCAGGAAAAGCCTCCAGTGTTTACTCTGGCCCTTTATGGAGATTGCAGACCTCTGCTTTCATTTTGATCCTCTTGTTTATGTTATGTTTTAAATACGTAGTCTGTCTCCTGTTAATATAAAACTCATTATAGCTGGGCTCCGAGGCCCCTTACTCTTCCCCAGCAGCTGACGTTGTGCCTGGCCAAAGCTAGGTCCCCTGTAAATACTTGACTTTCACCCCTAGTAGGACACAAACTCAAATGAAGGCAGGGACCGGGTCACCTCGTATCTCCCAGATCACCCCCTCAATGTCACCACAGTATCCTCAGGGCCCCAAAAGTGTCCAACGCAAACATGTGTTGGCCGATCACCTAACTCCCTGGCAGGCCACATCAAGTCTTAGCCCTTGTCAGGAAGGTGTTGGTGGGGCAGATCTTTTCTAGGACTACTGGATTTCAGAGAAAAGGGACACTGTGGCAGCCTGAGAAACCAAACCTCAGCCTTCCAAGACTGCTTCATTTCCCCTCATGCCCAGGGCACCAAGGTAGTGCCAGGATCACTGCCCACGCACGTCCTGGGTCTTGGGTCTTGGCCTCAAAGACCCCCTCCCATACACTATTGTTTTGAGTGGGAGGGGGGAATCTCTAATAGGGCTCAGGTTTTCTCTGATCCCCTCTCCTGTGTTTCATTTCGTAACCTGACAAAGCTATCCAGCTATCCTGACCAAACAGAAAAGCTGCAAATTTGAGGACAACCAAGGCATTTTCCAAAACAGTTTAATTAAAAAAAGGTGAAGGATCTGAAAAAACTGGGGAGGGGGAGGGGAAAACCCAAAAGAGCATATTGTGTGAGTCCACTGGCTCAGTCACAAAGAAACACCATCATCAAAAAAGATATTTAAGTTTAATACAAATTTTATACAAAGAAAATGTGAAAAAATACTTCCATATGCTAAAAGCAATTAGGCTTCACAAATCAGGCCAGCTCGGCTATTTTTTTTTTTTTTTGACAACTGCAGTTCACAAATGTTCTCTCTCTCCTGTTTTCTTCTAGTACTTTCTTTATTTCTTCTCTAATATGGGTTAACTAGCTGGAAACTGTACATTTCGCATCCTCTTATCAACAATGAAGAGAAAGTAAACGAGACTAAAATGTACAACAGAATGTACTGGAATGATATCGTACAATTAATTTTCTCATATACATACATCACCTTTTGCTTTGATCAATGCTTTTTGTTTTACACAACATACAAAATGGTACTACACATAAGTAGTGTAACAGACAGCATGACTGGGTCTTTTCTCTCATACCGCCTTTGTTTCATGCTTACATAAAAATGTAAAATTCCATCATATAAATAATACATACATGCTTCACCCCAGACTCAAACGTCCTCTGCGTGCAGCTTGCCTTTGAGTTCCTGCTTCCGAGAAGCCCAGCTTCTCTTGCCAAGTGTGTGTGGAAGTATGTTTAAAGGAATCACCAAGCAAAGGAAAGATTTCTCTTTATTTCAAAGCTTATGACCCTAACACTTTCTACCTTCTTCTGTTCTACAACTGAGCTGAGCAGGGATTGTTTCTATTTCTCTTCTGTAAACAAGGACGTTTGGGTGTTCCCCCCCTCCCCTTTTAGGAGCAGTCATTATTTAAATGCCAAAAAAATAACTGAGCCTCTCCCTGTGTCCTTTGGGTCTGGAGAGCTTGCTGAAAGGAGCCAATGGCTTGATGGGCTGTGCCCACACCGCACAGGAGTCTGTGCAGAAACTCCTGCTCCCAACTGAGTTGCATATGAACATACAAGTGACAAGTGGAAGCGGCTCACTTTCCCCTGGGTATCCAAGGATGAGGACGTGTGTGAGACAGCAATCCCCGGGCTCAGTCTCCACCTGCTGTGTGACAGTCAGGCTAACTGACCAGCCCTTCTCTCCAAAATCAAAACATTCTTTTTGCGTTGGTTTTTTTTTTAAGTTTCTTTTCTTTCTTTCTTTTTTTTTTTTTTATAAGTTAAAGTCAATACAAATATAAAAGGGGAAAGGTACTCTAGGTTCAGTGACATCCACAAATTGTACATTATTTACATGGAAAGCATAGGGCTCATGTGTATTGAACAGTCCTCAGTTGAAGCTAATGCTGGATGTCCTGTAGTGTAGGCTGCCCTTTGTGCCGGGTGCACAGGCCAAGTCTGAATGTTCGCAATTTTCAAGTCTGAAGGTGGCTTGTTCTCCTGGTGTCTGGGTTTTTTCCCCAGGGGCCAGGCAGTTGGGGTCACAATTTCCCCCTAGTCCCAGAAGGTGTCCAGCCGAGACTCTTTCGGGAGGAGATTCTTGGTACTACTGGTGCTATGCTCAGAACGTGCCGAGCCTCGTTTCTCATCGCTACCGCTCCAGCTGGATTTACTACTCCGGGAATGGTCTGGGGAGGAAAACCAACATGTTTAGAGCAAGCCCGCCTACCTGCACCGAAGCAAAACCACCCCTCGACTTGATCTGGGAAGGCGCCTTCCCCTCCCCGCGCTCCATACAACACTCACAGTTAAAATACTGCCCACAGCTGACTTCCCGAAGTTTGTGGGTCTTCAGAGTGTAAAGACAGAACTTATGTTTTAGGATTCAACAACAGCTGGTTGGAAAAGCAGTTAGGATGTCATGCGCACAGAGAATAAAGATTAGTGAGAAAGGTACTAAACTGCCCAGGCAGGCATTTCTGCCCTGTCTGGAACTGTGTACCCTTATTAAGTGACTAATGACACCAAACACCCCATGCACTCTGCATCCAAACTCGTCCACTAGAGAAAGGCACCAAAATTTGACATGCAATCTATTTACATTAACGTAGATTACATTGGGGATTTCTTCTCCCAATTTACAAGCAACTTGAAAAACAGACTTGTAACCACCCAAGGGAGAGAGGATCATAAAAGAGATGAATGATTAAGTCTAGCTGGGAACAAAGACCCATTGGCTCCCAGTAAGGACACGCTTAAGGGTCACTGAAGGATGCAGAGTCAGAATAAGACCGAGGATGGCTTCAAGGACATGGGTACAAGAGGAGCTGAGTAGTGGCTGCATAAGAAATGAGAAACGTGAAGGAAGTGCCAAATGAGGTGTCTGTTAAGAATCCTTTGCCTACTAAACAATCCGCGTCTGCAAGCTCAGCTGGACCACGGACTAGGAGAAGCCTTCCAGCCAACCACCAAGATCCCATCATGTCTTAGATCATTTACCGGGTTCAGACAGATTGGGACAGAATTTCTTTTTTCTATCATTTCTCAAGGTGGCGTTAATATTATTTGGTTGGAAGAAGCTTAAAGACAGAAGTGGAGTGTGCGAGGAAGGGAGTGGTGGGGGTGGCAGGGCTGTATTCCTTATTGTCTGGTTTTAAAAAAAAAAAGGCACATGTGTCATGAAGATAAGTAACAAAGGAAATGATAAAGATCTCCAGAGTAATGTATTTGCTCTGGAGAGAATTCTTCGTAGGCCCCCCGCATCAATGCTCAAGTTGGGGTAGTCTTGTAGCAGGCAGAGCCGGGGGCTCAGGCTGAGCCTCCTGAACCATCCTGAATCTGCCTCTTCTGATGCCTTCTTCCCTATCTTCCATGAGAAATGATGCAGTTGGCCATCACCTTTCACAGAAAATCCTACAATGATGTCCTCAAACCACATCCAATCCTTCTGGCCCTGGTGAAGGCAGAGGTTGGCTGGGCGAACCAGAAGAACAGGCAGCAGGTGGGACATGCTACGATCCAGGCTGGCCGTCTGAGGGTTCTGCAGGGCCGGACTCCTCGCACAGACAGGACACACAGTGGTACTGGATGATGGGACCAATCACAGCAGGAGGGAAGTGGGGAACGAACTGGTGCTAATCTAAGGCCTTTATGGAAAGAGCAGGGGTGATCCCCCTCAAGAGGCCAACCCATATGCTTTCCCCTCGTTTCCTAATATGGCGTGTGATGAATGCCAGAGGCACAGCTAAGAAGAAAGGCTGCAAAGCAGAGTTAAGACCCACCACTCAAAGGAACAGTGGAAGACACACCCACAAAGAAACACATACACACACAGAACGAGCCTTCTGCATGCCGGGAAGAACTCCCTGGCAGCTTCCGTGAGACAGGGTCATACTTACACTTCTGGGCTGGGTAGTTGGGGTGCGGCTGGTGGTCTGTGGTGCTTGGGGCATAGGCAGGTTGCTTGTCACACCTTTTGCTAACTGAAGAGATAGCACAGGCAGCCTCAGAGTCTGTCAGAGAGCTTGAATTCCGCACAACCCCAGGGGCTCGCTACTTTTGTTCATCATCAACAGGCCGCTGTTATTAGAACCACTGGCCCTTCATTCATGTCACCATCCTCCAATCTAACGCAATCGCAGGAGACTACGACTCTTTATAAAGGCACAGCAAACCGTGGACACAGCACAGCATTACAGGTAGGAAATACGGTGTGCACTGACATAAAAGCACCTCAGCACTGTGCAGGCCACAGAGTCTCAGGATACTGAAAGCAAATTCCTCGGAACAACTAGCTCTGCCAACCAGAAACACAGGGGCGGGTCCTGGAAGCGCACTCAAGGTTAAAAAACCAACCAAGGAATCCAGACACTTTAGGGCAGAAATAACTCATCTGCTGCCAAGGGTGGGGACAGGACAGGGAGAAGATGCAGAAGGTGTGTGTGTTGAGGACCGGGGAAGGAGCTACAGACAGGGCGGCAAGGAGGCTATGTCTTCAGTGACAATGGCAGAACACCAACAAATCACATCTGGAAATCGAGCATCAGTAGAGACTTAGCGCTATGGAAGGGTTCTGCATAAAATAGCTGAGTGGTGATAAGTCTGGTAGGGAGAGAAAGGAAAAGAGAAACGCCAGGAAAAAGGAAGCCCGGCCAAGAATGGAAATGTAATCACAGTACACCATGTGACTCTGCCATGAGTGCCAAGGACGTAATAATGCAAATGAGGGTTACTGCATTTCAAGTGTTTACACTCAGCCGAAGACAAGAGCGGGGGCTTCACTGCAGTTACAGGACAGAACGCACAGTCTGAACAATGGGAAAGTACAGAGCAGGTGCAAAGCCAGGATATGACACGGCAAGGAGAGGTCGAGGAGAAGATGGGCTGCCACGAGAGGGTCAAAAGATACCTTCTGCAGCTGACAGAATAAGAACTAAGGAGATTAAGTGTTTCATTTGGCTAAAGTTAACCCACAAAGCACATGAGATAATAATCTAAGCGGGTTGGGGGAGGAAAAGAGATGTCACAAGTGACCTCAACTCTCATCTTTGAAAGCTGGAAGCCAAGAAATAATGTCTCAAGTTAAGAAACAGAGGTTTTAAGAAAAGCACATTATTTACACACAAACAAGGAGGTAAGGACTAGAAACAGCAACAGAAATGGGGACTTGGAAAGGTCTTTCTCTGCACTATTTTATTCTCCGTTGCTATATATGCATGTATTCATTTGATTAAAATCTTAAAATGAAAAGACAAACCAGACAGACCTGTGCCCACGTACTAAGGGAGGAGCTACCCCTGCTACAACGTTCTCACTTCCAACTTCTTCCCTAACTGATCATCCAGGTACCAGATGCACGTAAATGGCTCGGAAACCTCCACGATTGCCCGCTTCCCTCCATGAGATGCTGTGAGCGCTATCACAGAAAGCTTGCAATGGAAGAGTCAAGTTAGACAATCAGGAAGGGACCAAAAATGAGTAAGTCTTTCTACTTTGACATGACCCATCAGCACAAGCTGCTTTAGTGAGAAAAAGGGGAAAGTGAGAACCCTTCAAACTGCACTCCACGTAGGCCCCTTCCGGGCGGGCCCTGCCATTTTTTTTGAGACAGAGTCTCAAGCTGTCGCCCTGGGTACAGAGCCGTGGCATCACAGCTCATTAGCAACCTCCAACTCTTGGGCTTAAGCAATTCTCTTGCCTCTGCCACCCAAGTAGCTGGGATTATAGTATCCGCCACAACGTCCAGCTACTTTTTGGTTGCGGTTGTCATTGTTTGGCAGGCCTGGGTTGGATTCGAACCCACCAGCTCTGGTGTATATGGCTGGCGCCTTAGCCACTTGAGCTACAGACACCAAGCCAGGGCCCTGCCCAGTTACTATGCTCACACTCACACTCCTAGGAATCCCTGCAGCGCTGACTGCAAAACACACTTTCCCACCAGTTTCTGACAATGAGCTCTGTGATTCTTGCACTTGGCTGTAGTGACTCAGCCCGCCTCTTCCTGAGTCCTGAACGTGGGACTAAACCCAGGTAGTCTTCAGTCTTCACCCAAAACCTGGAGAGAAGGCCTTTCTGACACAAAAATCCCATGACTATAGCCAACTTGGTCCTCTTTTAAGAAAAGGTGTCTGTTGCCAGGTGTGGTGGTGCACACGTCTACAGGAGGAGGCTAAGGCAAGAGGATCACATGAGCCCAGGAGTTGAAGGTCAGCCTAGGCAACATAGCAAGACTCTTCCTCTTAAAAAGAAAATGGAGAAAGAAAAAGCCTCAAAACAATATTTAGAATGAAACATGTCCATGCCCGTTCCTGGCTTAGGGGTCAGGAGTGACGATGGTGAAAGTTAGATGAAGAATCATATGAGCTAAGTATGAGGAGATGTGAGAAGGGGAAGTAGAAGCAGATAGGAAAAAGGAACGACACCATTTTTTTTTTTTTTAAAGAGGAAGGGGCTCGGCGCCTGTGGCTTAACGGGCTAAGGCGCCAGCCACGTACACCTGAGCTGGCGGGTTCGAATCCAGCCCCGCCCGCCAAACAACAATGACGGCAGCAACCAAAAAATGGCCAGGCGTTGTGGCGTGCGCCTGTAGTCCCAGCTACTTGGGAGGTGAAGGCAAGAGACTCGCTTGAGCCCAGAAATTGGAGGTTGCTGTGAGCTGTGATGCCACGGCACTCTATCCAGGGTGACAGCTTGAGGCTCTGTCTCAAAAAAAAAAAAAAGAGAGAGAAAGGGTCTCTATTTACAACAGTGATCATAGCTCCCTGCAGCCTCAAACTCCCAGGCTCAGGTGATCCTTCTGCCTCAGCTCTGGAGTAGCTGGAACTGTAAGAGATCACCACCACCCCCAGCTCTAGAAAGACAACTCAAAGACCCATCTAAAATATAGGGCTGGGAGCAGTGGCTCATACCTGTAATCCCAGCACCCTGGGAGGCCAAGGAAGGTGGATCGCCTGAGCTCAGGAGACTAAGACCAGCCGGAGCAGGAGCAAGACCCCCATCTTTAAAAATAGCTGGGTTTTGGCTCAGTGCCTATGGCTCAATGGGCTAAGGCGCCAACCAGGTACACCTGAGCTGGCGGGTTCGAATCCAGTCCGGCCCGCCAAACAACAATGACAGATGCAACCCAAAAATGGCCAGGTGTTGTGGCGGGTGGCTATAGTCCCAGCTACTTGGGAGGCCGAGGCAGGAGACTCACTTGAGCCCAGGAATCAAGAGGTTGCTGTGAGCTATGATGCCACAGCACTCTATCCAGGGTGACAGCTTGAGGCTCTGTCTCAAATAAATAAATAAATAAATAAATAAAAATAGCTGGGTTTTATGGTGGCCGCCAATAGTCCCAGCTTCTAGGGAGGCTGAGGCAAGAGAATCACTTGAGCCCAAGAGTTTGAGGGTGCTGTGAGCTATGACACCATGGCGCACTCTACCAAGGGTGACAAGGTGAGACTGTCTCAACAAAAAATTAAAAATTATCTAAAATAAAATAAATAGAGCCAGGCGAGGTGGCTCACGCCTGTAATCCTAGCATTCTGGGAAGCCAAGGCGGGTAGATCGTCTGAGCTCATGGCTTTGAGACCTGAGCAGGAGCCTGAGCAGGAGCGAGACCCTGTCTCTAAGAATAGCCAGGCATTGTGGCAGGCTAAGTGAATGGCTTGAGCCCAGGAGTTGGAGGTTGCTGAGACTATGACGTCAGGGCACTCTACCGAGGGCAACAAAGTGAAACTCTGTCTCAAATAAATATAATATTAAAAATTCCTTTCCTCAGTCACATTAGCCACAGTTCAAGGGTGCCACAGTGGACAGTGCGGATAAAAAAAATGGCCATCACCTGGGCAGCACCTGTGGCTCAAAGGAGTAGGGCACCAGCCCCATATGACAGAAGTGGCAGGTTCAAACCCAGCCCCGGCCACAAACTACGGAAAAAAAAAAAAGCCATCATCAAAGAATAATTTATTAGAGATGCATGGTGTTGGAAAAGGCACTCAGATATATACAAGATATTCAGATAACTAAGGATGGCTGGGGCGTGGTGGCTCACGCCTGTTATCCTAGCATTTGGGGATGTGAGGACTTGAGCCTTTGGAAGTGGAACCATCACTTGAGCCCAGAGATTTAAGAACAGCCTGAGCAAGAGCAGTAACTTGTCTCTACAAAAAATAGAAAATTAGCCTGGCGTGGCGGCACGTATCTGTAGTCCCCGCTACTTGGGAGAGTGAGGCAGGAGGATTGCTAGAGTTCAAGAGCCTGAGATCAGCCTAAGCAAAAGCGATACCCTGTGTCTACAAAAAGTAGAAAAAGTCGCTAAGCATCGTGGCAGACACCAGTAGTCCCAGCTGCTTGGAAGGCTGAAAACTTGAGCCCAGAAGTTTGAGGTTGCTGTGAGATATGATGACGCCACTACAGTCTAGCCCAGGTGAACAGAGCAAAACCTTCTCTCAAGAAAAGTTTTTAATTTAAAAAAATTTATAAAATAAAAATAAAAAGTTTGCCACCCCTGGTCCAGGTAATACCCCATTCACCTCAGAAATACAACACAGCACATCTTCCAACCTCCTTCACTAACACTGTGGCACAGTAAATCATCCCAACCGCCGTGCCGATCAAACCACAGTTGCAGCTGTAAAACCCCAGCAGCACCCCTTTATATCTCTGGCCCACCCACAGTCCTCCTGCCTACTTGGTTCAGATTTTAATTTTATTTGCTTAATGTAAATAAACAAAGCAACTTTCATTATTACCACCCCAGAAGTAGAAAATCTGTAAAAACTTGCCGTAAAAGCTGACGCCACTAACTCCGCAAACATTACTGACAACCAAATTGTACTGTAACATTTTGGGTGGTAGCACGCTGCTCTCTAAAGTCCGTGCTGTCTATTAGAGAATGAGAAAATAGGAGAGATGCTAATAAAGACATCTTAGCACTAAGCCCAGCCTGTTCTCAGAGACTTAATCCAAGGACTGAAGGGAAAGTACGGGAGGAGACGCTTTTCCAATAGAGGCTCCTGGTCCCTTCAGGAAACCTTCCTCAGTCACCTATCAGTGGACATCCTTCCTCCGTGAATGGTGAATGGCGCTTTTGCTTTTCAGCTTCAGAGAATCAGGTGGCAGAGAGACCCTTAAAGCCGCAGGGTCAGGCAAGAACCTGGAATGAAGCAAAAATTGTGCTTCCCAAGGAAGGCACCCTCTCCGAACCTTCTAGAATGACCCAAAACTGGTTTGGGAGAATGCAAGAAAAAGATCCCTGGGAAGACAGCTCAAACTCCACACAAGCAAAATGCTAGAAGTCTCAGAAAATCCCCCCAATCGGCCTGCCAAGTTAGTCCCCAAAAGAAGAGGATCTTTTACAGATCATCCACATAGACATCTTCCTCATTTCTCAAAGGCTCAAGTCCTCACATCCACCAAATGCAGGCATGGATCACTCAGAATAGTTTTACCCGTGCTCATTTCCCTGAGGGCAAAGGAACCGCCTGGTCCGAATACACATCTTCTCGCCAGCCCAGGTCAGCAATAGAACCCTCTGTCCAACTGAAGTTGCACATGGATTCATAATATATACAACAAATACAGGTAAATACTGCCCAGTTTGGAAATGTGCATGAGAGATATCTTACCCGGCTACACCCTTACCTCCACTGACCCACCCGAGGTACCCCAAGGATCCGTAAGGTTGAAAACCACTGCTGTAAATCCCTCAAATTCTCCCTAACAAATGCCTCCCCATCTGCCCAAGGGAAACGGGAAGGCACCACCTGTCCACTAGGGGGCAACATACCAGAGCCTTGGTTGGAGCCTGAGACAGCGGAAGAGGGTGTCTCTCTGGAGCCAGAAAGATCGAGGGTCTAGAAATACAACAAAGAAAAAGATGCACTCAGGGCACTGGGGCCAACGCAGCCCCCAGGGAAGCCCAGGGAGTCAGAGGGCTCACCACTGCTTCCAAAGCATTGCGGTGCTCTCTGCCTGGCATGGCCAGGAGGGCCTGGGGCCAACAGGTTGGCCAGTGAGGCCACACCCATCGCATCGTCTCTCAGACTGAACAGGCTAGATCTGGGAGAGCTGACATAAAACATTCTCAGTTTCCTACACTACCCTGGGAACCTACCCAACCCTCCAGATTTTTGCCATAACCAGAAAGAAGTCTATGAACGCAAAATTACATCAACTCACTTTTTTTTATTTCACGTTCACCTCTGACTAGGCAATACTATTGGTGAAATCAAAGTTTTTTAACAGAGCGTCTATTGATTTATCTCTTTCCTAAGACACACTGAAATAAATACCCAGGGACTAAAACTGTAAGACACTACTGATGGGCCCCCCAAAAATAGTCTTTGCCTACAATCGATGCCACCCAAACCACACACAGGAAACAAAGGGGATGCAATTACGGTCCAATACGGTGGCCGCTGGGTACAGGTGGCTCTTAAACGTAAACTAATGAAAATTAAATAAAATTTAAAAATCAGGTCCTCAGTCACACCAGACACATTTCAAGGGCTCAAAAGTTACATATGGCTACTGGCTACCAGATTGGACAAGGAAAATACAGAACATTTCCATCCTAGCAGACAGTTGTAGTGGGCAACGCGGCTCTAAACTTGGAGGGGTCTGAGGAGAGTACCAGGGAGGGAGCAGATGCCACATCCCCCACGTGGGACTCAGCCTCCTCCATGTTCCCACATGCCCACTGGAGATCCTGGTACACTGATAGGAAAGAGCCCCAGTGAGACTGTGTCATCCTCCCAAACTCTTAGGACATGGAACTTTCAGCGGAGGCAGTCATGGGGGGGGGGGTCTTTAGTCTCGCTTGGCACAAAGGGTTGGTGCAGGGGATTCTCACCGAGCCACCGTCCTTGCTTTTCTCAGCTGATGTCTCCTTCTCTTTGGAGGCGCTGGCTGTTTCTGAAGGCGCTGACTGGGTGCTAGAAGAGCTCCCCTGGGAAGACTTGTTCTGAGTTTCTGTGTTCACCTCTGTATCTGTTTCCTGCTGAGGGGCAGTAGCTGGGAACAAAGGGGAGAAAAGCCATGGATAGGCCAAGAGTGGTGATTTCAGGACCTGCGTGGAGCTCCCTGCCCACCTGCACCCCGAGGTGCCCAGGGCTCAGTAGCAACCCTGACCCAACCAAGATCTATACGAAGCAGCTGTGGCTCAGCCCACTCAGGGCACACGTACAGGCCCAAAGCAGCCAGACCCTCAGTTTTCCAGAAGCTGGAATTCCAAATTTCACATGACAATGTTGATTTTATTTAATAGACAGCAATTCAAATTTTAGTAAATCATTCTGAACATGAGAGTTCTGTTCTCTAAACAAATGAAGTCCGCCAACAAGAGCCAATCTGGAAGGGCCAGTTTAAAATCACACTCTGCTTCATAATTTCTGGATGTCTACCTATTTCAGCCCCAAGTAGTTGCTCCCTCTGAGGCGGGGCAGGGGAACCCATGTGCAAAGCAATGTGCAGTCAGAGCTACAGCAAGGGAAATGGCAGAAACATGGACAAATAGGAAAAAAGGGTGTGTAGGAAGAATTTAAGAACAAATATCATAATTATGCCACCAAGAAAGGAAAGCTCAAGGACATTTTGGCCATCTTGCAGAAACAACAAAAGGCCCAACACACACGTTCCAGAACTCAGGGAAAACACAAGCAGAATTTAACTTCACCGCAGTAACAGACTTAAACTCTCTATAAAGAAGACATCCCCCTAAGGAGTGTTAAAGAACACAGCAAATACACACCTTTAAATATCACCTTATTAAAAAAAAAAAATATATATATATATATATATATCACCTTAAGAAAAATATAAAAACATAACAGAAGATTTGTCTAGAGCAGGAGTGGGCAAACCAAGCACCGCCTATTTTTTATAAATAAAGTTTTATTGTCATACAACCACATTCACCAGCATTATCTATGGCTGCTTTTTTTTTGAGACAGAGCTCACTTTGTCACTCTCAGTAGAGTGCGGTGGCATCACAGCTCACAGCAATCTTAAACACTTGGGCTTAGGCGATTCTCCTGCCTCAGCCTCCTGAGTAGCTGGGACTACAAGCACTCGCTACAATGCCCAGCTTTTTTGTTGTTGTTGTTGTTGCAGTTGTCATTGCTGTTTTAGCTGGCCAGGGCCGGGTTCGAACCCGCCACCCTCGGTATCCGGGGCCGGTGTCCTACCCACTGAGCTACAGGCGCCACCCTATCTATGGCTGCTTTTGCACTACAAGGACAGGGCTGAGTAGCTGTGACAGACCACATGGTCCACAAAGCCAAAAAATGTTTGCCAACCCCGGTCTAAGGCTTCTCAAACTTGAGTCATTCATACATCATCTTCGAAAATTTTGCGAACCCACAAACATACCACCTACATTAACACCTTAAAGTTCTTTAAAATGGAGACTTAATTCCAAGCATACAAAGAGAGTATCATTTGCCACAAATAAAAGCTGACTGTAAAAATTAACTTTTAAAATATTATTGATAAATTCCAACTAGATAGTGCATCCTGCTGGAGGCTCCAGGCCTAGAGCCCACCTACTCTGCTAGAATGGGAGATAACAAATATTCTAGCAGGGTCAGTGCCACTTTTTCCTGAACATAAACATTAGTAACATTTTTTAAAACCATGAGTCTATTAATGCCAACAAAGCAGTTTCTCAACTTCAGTACTACTGACATTTCAGGCCAGATCATTTTGGTTTTCTTTTCCTTTCTGGTGTAAGGGAGCAAGGGAGATTATCCTGCTGTGTTGTAGGATGTTTAAGAGCACCCCTGGCCTAAAAGGGGATCAAAAATTATGCAAAGATCAGAGGCTCAGAACACCTGTGCCTTGTTTCACAGCTGTTGTGTCTACACATTGCTTGCTTGTACGTAAGACACACAGTTGTTTTTAAGTGGCCAGGGGCCAGGAAGCCACACTTGCTATATCAGCCGGGGGATCCACGGGAGAGCAGACAGCCCTCAGGTGTTACCTGACTGGGTGCAGGACTTCATGTGCTCTGGCCAGTGGGCCTGCTGGCAGGGGTAGTCACAGTAGCTGGTATTCCAGCAGCAGTAGAAGATGGCCTCCTTCTTGCAGTTGGCGCACCACTGCTTCTTCTTGGTCTCATCCACTGCCTGCTGCTTCTCCAGCTCCAGCTGCTTCTTGACCTCGGCGATGAGCCGGTCTCGCTCCTGCTCCAGGCTCTGCCGCATCTCAGCCATGGTCAGCTCTGCAGGGGAGGGACAATGCTGCATCATCTGAAACCAGCCCAGGCTCCAAGATAATTCATGCCCCAGATTCAGGCAAACATGTAAGTCCCGGCTTAGAGAAGCCCTGGTGGTGTGACCCTGGGCAAGTACCCCAGCCGGTAATGTCATCTCTAAACAAGGCACCATCACAGTGACCAGGTGTGTGGCTGGTGATAATATCCATGAGGCACCTAGCATGGAGCTCCAGTGATTCTAAACCCAAGACAACATCCTGGGAATTCCCCAAACAAACCCTTGAAACAAAAGCCACCAAAACTTGCTTTCAATTTACCACTGAAAAAATATATTTTAAAAAGTACATGGAAACATATAAACATTTCTTTTCTATCACTCAAATACTTACATAGCATATACCACATGAACTCTGATAATACTCCAGAGGGATAAGAACCACTATTCTACCCCTTTCACAGATGAGGAAACTGAGGCACACAGCTACTAAGTAAAGAACTGGGCCTAGAACTCAGAAGCACTTTTTTGCAGACATCTTGTGGCTTTAGATCAAACCTACCAGATAGGGCATTAAAATGAATGATCATGTTTTTTCCCTTTAATCCTATGAAAGAGTGGATGATCATGGTCATAGGACAACTAACAAAATGCTCAGTCTATTGAGATTTCTTCTAATTCTATTTCAGGCAGTAGGTCCATTTGCAATTCATTTGAGAGTGATCTGTATACTGAAATAAAAGAACTGATGGTCCTTCAATTTCTCCAAATATTCTTCCCGATATTCAAAAAACACTATATAAAATTAACCCTTTGAAAAGAAGTTTGAAAACTATGTGTAGCCAGACAGAATCTTTTTTTTCCCCCCCCCAGTTTTTGGCCAGGGCCGGGTTTGAACCCACCACCTCCGGTGTATCGGGCCAGTGCCCTACTCCTTGAGCCACAGGCACCACCCGCCAGACAGAATCTTTCAGTCAATCTAATGAACTTTAACTAGGAGCCTGTTAACCACAGCCAAGTTCTGGCCAGCTCACATGTAATTTTTCAAAGGTACAGCCAAAGTTTAAAAGTTAAAGATCTTGTAAAAATAAGATTTTCTGATTTTATTAGAAAAACAGGAAGAAGCAACAACACCAATGGCATGGAAGCAAGGTACGGAATAAAAGGCCCCCCTCTCAGTGGCTCACTCAGGGATTCCAGTCTGTAAGCTTCATGGAATTTAAACCCGGACCACAGTGAGCAGGTGGAAGCGCCTGGGCCTCCCTCTCTAACCAGAGTTCCACTTGCTTCAAAGAATCCATCCTGACTGTTATTACAAGAGGGGCTGAAGCAACTGCTTCTGCCGTTGGGAAGAAAGCCTTTTTTTTTTTGGAGATAGGGTCTTACTCAGTTGCCCAGACTAGAGTGCATTGGCATCATTACAGCTCGCAGCAACCTCAAATACCATCCTCCTGGCTCAGCCTCTCAAGCAGTTGGGACTACAGATGCCCACCACAATGCCCAGGGTCTCATTCTTATCAGACTGGTCTCAAACTCCTGAGCTCGGGTAATCCTCCCTCCTCGGCCTCCCAGAGTGCTAGGATTACAGGCATGAGCCACTGTGCCCAGCTAAGAAAGCCTTTAATAGGAAGCCTCTAGACCAACGGTTCTCAACCACAACCCACAGGAACTATACGAAAGGGCCGCGGCATCAGGAAGGTTGAGAACTACTGATCTAGACACTTGCTCAAGTACCCAACTTTCTTTTTATTTTTTTTTTGAGATAGAGTCTCAAGCTGTTGCCCTGGATAGAATGCCATGGCATTTCAGCTCATAGTAACCTCTCACTCTTGGGCTTAAGCGATTCTCTTGCCTCAGCCTCCCAAGTAGCTGGGACTACAGGTGCCCACCACCATGCCTGGCTATTTTTTGGTTGTGGTTGTCATTGTTGTTTGGTAAGCCTGGGCTGGATTCAAATCCACCGGCTTTGGTGTATGTGGCTGGCGCCCTAGCCGCTTGAGCTACAGGCGCCCAGCCAAAGTACCCAACTTTCAATGATTAACAGCGAACACCTGCAGCCAGAGCATCCAGACTTGAAAGGGGCTGTGTGACCTTGAACAACTTCCTTAACATGTCTGTGTTGCAGTTTCTTCACATGGAAACTGGAGATATAACACATCCCTAGATCTAAGAGTCTGTATAAGGATTAGTTCATTTATGAAAAGGTATGTACACGGAGGGGTGGCGGGGGGGAAATAATGTAATGAAGAATAATAAAATACATATATTTAAAAAAAAAAAAGAAAGAAAATGTATGTAAACCATTCCTGGTTAGAGTTCAATGAGCAAGTGCTACTGGGATGCTTGCTGTCAAATTCCTGTTGTTAGTCTGCTGAGCGGAAAGGAGGTCTCCACCAGCATCCGCTGTATACCTTGTGCCTCAGGGATTCTCCCACAGGGCCTACAGCCACTAGCCTAGTTTTAGCTCCGTTCCCATCTGGGATGAACTCTAGAAGGGCAAAGAAGTTCACACCCCAAACCTTCCCGATCCCAGACCAATTCGTCAGGCCTTACCCAAGTTGTGTTTCATTTCAGAGAGCTCTTGCTGGTGCAGCCACTGAAGCTTCTCTATCTCGATCCTCAGCCTGCGGATCTGGAATGAGGGAGAGGAAGAGTCTTCAAAAAGCAATTTGTGTGCCATTCCCACTGGCTTGCTGTCACCATTACGAGCATCATGAGGTCAATTGAGGACATGGTGGCCTGGCTCTGTGTTGACCTTCCCACCACCACAGGCCAGAGGTGGCACCAGTGGGTTAACTCATATCTACCAGAAAAACTGGCTCAGAAAATAAGTACAAGCAGGACATCTTTTCTAAGAAACACTGGCACAAAAAAACCCACTTAAAGCAGCAGTTGTGGGTCACGACCCCCAGGAACTGCACTAAAGGGCCGTGTCATTAGAAAGGTTGAGAACCACTGACTTAAAGGGATTAACAGGACCAGATTTTCATATAAACAATACGTTAAAAGTTTGACTAAGATTTTGGTCTAAAGAATGAAACAAAATCAAGATAGTTGTATTTTCTCTCTTGTCTCACAACATGGAGATAGTGAGGTCCGTAATTTTTCACCTAAAATCCCAAACCCGACATCTCTGAAAAATAAAGGGTGTTCTTAGGGGGCCAAACTCATTTGGGAGGAGGAAAAAAATAAACCCAACCTGAACTGTTACGAGGCTACACAGTGTTTAATTATCACAGCGGTTCTCAAATTTGGGGTGATTTTGCCCAGTTATCTGGAATAAGACTTGGTTGTCACAAGTGGGAACTGTTACGGGCACCTGGTGAGCAGCAGAGGCCAAGGATGCGGCTATACAACCCTTAATGCACAGGACAGTCCCCACCACAGCAAATTGGGGGTGTAAACATCAGTAGTGGTGAGACTGAGAAAACTTGATCTGTTAAAGTGAACAATCACATTTCACTGCAGAAACGTTCTCTCTTAACTGTGGGAGACTGCTTATTACCTCTCTAAAATCAAGATCTTACCGCACACATCTGGCCCCAAGATTTCAGATGAGACATTATGTACCCATATTTTTAACCACACACCTCTGTACATATGGAATAAGGTCTCACTCTGTCACCCAGGCCAGAATACAGTGGTACGATCACAACTCACTGTAGCCTCAAACTCCTGGGCTCAAGCAATCCTTCCACCTCAGCCTCCTAAGTAATGGGACTCCAGCTGTGCACCACCAAGCCTGGCTAATTTATTTTTTGTAGGGACAGGATCTTGCCCAGACTACTCTTGAATTCCTAAACGTAAGTAATGCCCCTCACCTGTTCTCCCAAAGAGCTCACACATGTTTTTCTTTCTGAGACAGTCTTGCTCTGTCACCCAGGATAGAGTGCAGTGGCATAATCACAGCTCACAGCAACCTCCAAATCTTGGGCTCAAGCAATTCCCCCGCCTCGGCCTCCAGAGCAGCTGAGAATATTACACCAGCTAATTTTTCCTTTTTTTTTTAAAGAGACAGAGTCTCCTTGCTCATGAACTACAGACCACAAGTGATCCTTCTGCCTCAGCCTCCCAAAGTGCTGGTGTGATCCACCATACCCAGCCTTCACACATCAATTCATTAAATGAACAAAAAAGACTGACGGCTTTTCTAAAGCTTTTTTTTTTCTTTTTGTAGAGACAGAGTCTCACTTTATTGCCCTTGGTAGAGTGCTGTGGCATCACACAGCTCTCAGCAACTTCCAACTCCTGGGCTTAGGCAATTCTCTTGCCTCAGCCTCCCGAGTAGCTGGGACTACAGGCGCTCGCTATGCCCAGCTATTTTTTTGTTGCAGTTCGGCCGAGGCTGGGTTTGAACTCGCCACCTTCGGTATATGGGGCCGGCGCCCTATTCGATGAGCCACAGGCACTGCCCTAAAGCATTATTTTTCATTTCTTTGATGTCCCTATCACACTCATGAAGAGAGTCATATTTGCAAAATTATTCAAGGGGACACTGACTTCTCTTGGGGTCTCTCTCACATTCACATCGTTCTCTGTTAAGGTGACGACCAGTTGGCTTCCTTAAAATTTTCTCTTCTCTGGGAGGGCAGCTTAACACTGCGACGTTCTCAAACATCAATGGCTGTGCAGGGGAGTCCGAGAGTTCTCCAACATCGCCTTCAATGACCTCACAAAACCCTGTCCCTTGCCATTTTACCTGGTGACCATTTGCCTCTGGCCCAGACTGCACTTCCTATCCCCCAAGCAGCCTACCGTCCAAGCCTTGGTAGTGAATTATCCTAAGAGAGAATTTCATTTTTATAAGTGGTCACTTTTTAAGTGGATAGTTTAATGTTTTAACCACTTTCTTCTCTAGGCAATCACGGAATTGTGGTGACTCCAGTACACAATTCTTGGACAACAGGATCACTTACATTAAAAATTCCAAACTTATGGGGGGACCTCACCTAAGGTGCATGATGCAATGATACATTTCAAAACTATTAAGAAATGGGCATAATTTAGATGGATGTGTTACTTAGTTCAATGTAAGAATTTCATATTGTATATCGAAGCAGTACCCTGAACCCCATAAATGCATCAATGTACAAAGTTACAATTTAATAAAAAATAATTTAAAAAAATAAAATAAATACAAAAAAAAAAAAATTCCAAACTTATGGAGACGCGTAAGGAGCTAATTTTCCATGAAGCAAAAAAAAGTGGTTTCCAGTTTCACCAATGTGTTAACTAGGGCTCTGGTTTGGGTTGTTTTATTATAAGTGAATTCATCACCCCGACCAGGGCACGTCCCCACAGCCAAAGCTGTCGAGCTAAACGAAGAAATACCCCATCGACAACCCCAATCAGTACAGCCAGCGTCAGAACAGGAGTCAGGACCCAAGAGAGATTTCCAGACAAGTGTCTTCCCGGTGCCACCTTTGCAGCAGCCCATAAAACACTCTTAGCAAATAAGGAGCTCATGTGTCATCTCTGACCTCGGCTATTGTGCTTCCAGTAGTGTTTTTAGAAAGATCGTTATATATTTCTGTCATCGTTCCTTTTATTGCGTCCATCATCTGAAAGACAAAAAAAAACAATTTAGGTGATTGCTGTCTGGAGGCTTTTCTAGGTGACATATATCTAAGATCGATCTACAGAAAGCAATGGTCCTCCACTCAGGGCCACTCTGTCCCTCATGACCAGGGCAGGAATGGGGAGAAGGGGTGCCACTGGCCACTAGCAGGTGGAGGCAGGGCTGCGGCTGAAGGTCCCACGATGCACAAGACAGTCCCCAAGACAAAGGATGCCACCAGTGCCAAGGTTGAGAAACCTTGTTATAAACCCAGGGAGGAAATCACCCGCAAATTCCTTGTCTCGTATACGTAGTATTGTGGGAGCAGTTCACAACATAAAGCTCGTTTGTTTTTGTTGAGACAGAGTTTCACTCTGTTGTCCTGGGTAGAGTGCCAGGGCTTCTCGCTCACGGCAACCTCAAACTCCTGGGCTGGTAGACTGATCCCCCTGCCTCAGGCACCTGCAACAACACCTGGCTAGTTTTTCTATTTTCAGTAGAGACGGGGTCTCTAACTCCTGAGCTCAAGTGATCCACCTGCCTCGGCCTCCCAGAGCACTAAGATTATAGGGGTGAGTCACCGCCCCCTTCACAAAGCTAGTTCCTACGGCTAAAACAGAGAAGCCAAATTTGGGCACCACTATAGGTTTGAGGGAGGGATCATTTTTCTTTGTTACTGCTTTTTAATTGTTTCCTCTTTAAAAACAAAACAAAACACTGTTCTACTGGGCTACGATGCATATACCACACAACTGACGCATTTAAAACATACATTTCAATGGCTTTTAGTATATCCAGAGCTGTACACTGATCACCAAATTTCAAAATCCCCCAAAAGAAAACTCCACACCTGCCCAGACTCCCCCACCAGAGCCCTACACCCTCCCCTCCCCCTCCCCAGCCCCCACAACCATTCATTGCTTTTAGTCTCTATGGGATTTGCTTAATCTGTACATTTGGTATAAATGGACGCCTGAAGTACAAGGTCCTTTGCAATGGCTTCAAAGTGCATCTGTGCTGTGGCCACAGGCCCATTGTGTGGATATGGCTGCTTTGTCATTTTAACACCTTCACCCCAAGCATGGCCTTCGGAAGTTCATTTCCTATCTTCCTTTTCTTTAACTCTCTTGAAAGGCTTCAGTAAGTTTGGGAAATCAGCTCAGGTCCATGCTGCAGGTATCCAAGGTGCTGACCCAACCCAGTGTGGTGGTAGAACAAATTTCTCTTCTACCTCCCACCTGCCTGCTGACTTCATCATCATCTCAGGAGAAAAGGGAAGGGACAGGACCAGGCCTGGCCGGACCGCTGCTCAGTTCCTCCTGTGCTTTCCAGATGCTTCACTTCACGGAGAAGGCAGGACAAAGGGCACCCTTAGCACCTATCTTTTCTCTTGGTTTCCCCGTACAAAAAACAAGGATAGTAACAGTGCCCCTGGTAGGGCAAGCACAAGGATTAAATAAGAAAACCACATGAAGACTATGGTTCAGTGCCCGCCATGGAGACACGTCTTCATAAAAAAATACCTATACATCTTATTTTTGTAGAAAAATAAATTCATAAGGCCAGGTGTAGCGGCTCATTCCTATAATCCTAGCACTCTGGGAGGTGGAGATAGGTGGATTGCCTGAGCTCAGGAGGTGGAGACCAGCCTAAACAAGAGACAGACCCCATTACTACAAATTTTACTGGGTATTGTGGTGGGTACCTGTAGTCCCAGCTACATGGGAAGCTGAAGCAAGAGAATCACTTGAGCCTAAGAGTTTGAGGTTGCTGTGAGCTAGGATGCCACCGCACTCTATTGAACATGACAAAGTGATATTCTGTCTCAAAAAAAAGAAAGAAAACAAAATTCATGAGTATGCAATTGCATAACTGTGGCTAACTCCCCAAACAGCAACCCCAAATTCACCCCAAAATGGGAATAAAAACATATAAAATATCTGTTGAGATTTCTACTCCCAGCTTGCTTTGGGGGCCAACTCCAAGCCACTGCCAGCAAAACACTCTTGTATTTTATGCGGCTTTGCAGTCCCTTATTCTCCACAGGCCTCCTTACAATACAGGCACCAGCCATGTCAATTAAAAAAAAAAAAAAAAAAAGTGAAACTAAACTGCTTTTACTAGAAAACCTTAGAAAGTGGATGAAATTCAATACATTGCTAATGCAATGGTTACATTCCATTTTAAAAATATCAAAAATTTGTGGACTGACTTTTACTCTAAACTTCCAAATATAGCAAATAACCCAACATTAATAAAAAGTGCCCTTGGCTCGGCGCCTGTGGCTCAACGGGCTAAGGCACCAGCCACGTACACCTGAGCTGGTGGGTTCAAATCCAGCCCAGGCCCGCCAAACAACGATGGCTGCAGCCAAAAAAAAAAAAAGGCCAGGCGTTGTGGTGGGCGCCTGTAGTCCCAGCTACTTGGGAGGCAGAGGCAGGAGACTCACTTGAGCCCAGGAGTTGGAGGTTGTTGTGAGCTGTGATGCCACAGCACTCTACCCAGGGTGACAGCTTAAGGCTCTGTCTCAAAAAAAAAAAAAAGGAAAAAAAAAAACAGGCTCGGCGCCTGTGGCTCAACGGGCTAAGGTGCCAGCCACGTACACCTGACCTGGCAGGTTCGAATCCAGCCCGGGCGCGCCAAACAACAATGACGGCTGCAACCAAAAAATGGCCGGGCGTTGTGGCGGGTGCCTATGGTCCCAGCTACTTGGGAGGCGGAGGCAGGAGACTCGCTTGAGCCCAGGAATTGGAGGTTGCTGTGAGTGTGATGCCACAGGACTCTATCCAGGGTGAAGGCTTGAGGCTCTGTCTCCAAAAAAAAAAACATACAAATCTGCCAAAACATACAAATCTGGGTCTCCAACTCCAGGTCATCTAAGAGATAAGGAAGTTCATCAGCTCCCCCAAAATGTCACCATGTTCATTTTGTTAAGTGTAAAGAAAACACCTATCAAAAAGATCATCCCTCAATTTTCCTGGAAGAGTATAAAGAAGGGCCAGGCATGGTGGCTCACACCTGTAGTCCCAGCTACTTGGGAGGCCAAGGCGGTAGGATCACTTAAGCCAGGACTAGCCTGGACATCATAGTGAGGACTTGTTTCAGAAAAAAAAATTTTAGATAAAAAGTAACAATAATAAAAACTTTTATTGAGGGTGGCGCCTATGGCTTATCCAGTAGGACACCAGTCCCATTTACCAAAGGTGGTGGGTTCAAACCCGGCCTCGGCCGAACTGCAAAACAGAAAAATAGGCGGGCATTGTGGCGGGCGCCTGTAGCTACTCGGGAGGCTGAGGCAAAAGAATCGCCTAAGCCCAGGAGTTGGAGGTTGCTGTGAGCTGTGTGACGCCACGGCACTCTACCAAGGGCGATAAAATAAGACTCTGTAAGACAAAAAAAAAAAAAAAAAAAAAACGAAACAAACAAACAAACAAAAAACCAACTTTTATTGAAAAAAACACAGTAACAGACTCAAAATGGATACTGGAGCAGAGAAAATAGGCTCAGTGTGAACCACCAGACTGGTAGGCTTTAGTTTTCCCATTTATAAATAAATAGTTTGAACCAAATTAACAGAGGGTGATGTAAGAGACAATTTTAAGTAGAATAAAAAAGATCATTTAGGAAATGCCAGGCACCTTAAAAAAAAAAAAAAAAGACTTTAATCAATCATTTTTCAAAAAGTTTATTTTATTTGGAGGGAGGGTCACAATTTATTGCCCAGGCTATGGTGTAGTAGTGTCACCACAGTGCACTACAACCTCAAACTCCAGGACTTAAGCTTCCTTTTAAGTAGCAAGGACTCCAGGGGTGCACCCCCTTGCCCAGGTGATTTCCGTAGTATTTGTAGAGACAGGGGCTCACTATATTACTCATGCTAGTCTACAACTCCTGGCTTCAACCGCTCCTCCCTCAACCTCAGCCTCCCAAAGTGCTGGGTTTACAGGTATGAGCCACCACACCCAGCCCAGACACCTTAAATCAGTAACGAAAACTTTGCCCCCTTCCAATTCTCTAATAATCTAATCCTGCCGATCACGTTGGTAAGAAAGTCTCAGTTTATTGGGAATACTGTTTTTAACACTTTCACAACAATATCCCCCTTCTAACAAAAGAAAAATAAGGCTTCAAACCTTGAGGAGAACAGTATTTGGGTGAGGCTAAATCTAATTTTATTTAAGTTTAAAAAAAAAAACTAAGTCAATTTAAGTAAAATAAATTTAAGTTTAAATAAAAATATTGGGCTGGGCACAGTGGCTGACGCCTATAATCCTAGCACTCTAGCAGAGGCAGGTGGATAGCCTGAGCTCAGGAGTTCGAGTCCAGCCTGATCAAGAGCAAGGCTGTGTGTCTCTACTAAAAGTAGATCAACCAGCCCGAGGTGGTGGTACACGCCTATAGTCCTAGGTCAGAAGACTGAAGCAGGAGGATCGCCTGAACTCAGGAGTTCAAAACCAGCCTGAGCAAGACCAAGACCCTGTATCTATACTAAAAGTAGATAAACTAAGGCAGTGCCTGTGGCTCAAAAAGGAGTAGGGCGCCAGCCCCATATGCCAGAGGTGGCGGATTCAAACCCAGCCCCGGCCAAAAACTGCAAAAAAAAGCAGATAAACTAGCTGGACGTGGTGGTGCACGTGTGTAGTCCCAGCTGCTCGGAAGGCTGAGGCAGGAGAATTGCATAAACCCAGGAGTTGGAGGTTGCTGCAAGCTAGAGTGAGGTCATGGCACTCTAGCTGCAAGATTTTGTCTCAGGAGAAGAGGAAAAAAAACAAAGAAAAAGAGGATGACTTCCATCTCGATAACAGCTCTCATGAAGCAAGCCGCCATGCTAGACAGACCCATAAGACAAAGAAGTGACATGGACGTGAATCCTACCCAAGTGACCTTGGAAGTAAACTCTTCCCAGTCAAGCCTTCTTATGAGACTCCAAGCCTAACAGACACTTTGACTACACGCAGCCTGCGAGATAGCCAAGGCAGATGGCCCAGATAAGCCGTGTACAGACTCCTGACCCACAGAAAAGTTCCATAATAAATAAATGTCAATGTTAAGTTGCTAAGTTTTGTGGTCATTTCTTCCACAGTAATAAATAACAATTATATCTAGACAGAAGGGGTAAAAAGAAAAATGATCAGCGAAAAGTCAGTGGCTAAACATAAAAAACATACGTATTTCTCTCACCATCCAGAATTTTAAAAAGATTCTACATAATATAAAGTGACTCTTTGAACATGAAACTCTGAATATTCTAAAAATAACTACACGCAACACTTTTCATACATTCACTCCATAAACTTGACTAGTTTACTCATTGGTAATGAATCTGATAATTAGTAAAAAATTAAGCTGTTATTACCTACTTAAGAATTCACTAAATACCTTAGCAGATTATTCCTTTTTATCCATCATAATGTTATGGTAATAATAATGTGAATGAAGAGAAAGCCCAACTATGTATGCAGCACCTACTGTATACCACATACTGATTAAAACATCATCCCTGCCCTTGTGGAGCTGACCCTCTGGTGGTTGTTGCACTCCCAGCACATCATTCCTAAGCAGCGGGAGATTGCTCACACACACTCAAGTGTTAATGCTGATTTCATTCACATGAATTCCATCAGGAGCACACAAGCACTTGGCAAATGAAGAGAGGAAAAGAGAAGCCAGGCACAGTGGCTCATGCCTGTAATCCTAGCTCTCTGGGAGGCCAAGGCGAGTCAATCACCTGAGTTCAGGAGCTCGAGACTAGCTGGAGCAAGAGCAAGGCCCCATCTCTACTAAAAACAGAAAAGCTAGGCAGACATTGTGCCGGGTGCTTGTAGTCCCAGCTATTTGGGAGGCTGAGGCAAGGGGATTAAGTCGTGGCACTCTATCCGGGGCAACTGAGTAAGACTCTGCAAAAAAAAAAAAAAAAAAGAAAAAAGCCCCTGTGCTGAAAGGATGCCTGTGACCTGACATACAGCAGGCAACCCTGCCTACCAGGCTGCCAGAACAGGGAAAGGGCTTCCACTAGTTCCCCAGTCACCTGCTTGCTAGAAAAATCCAAGCACAGCCATCTCACCTTCACGGTTTCACATTTAAGTCTCTATCGGCTTCTTTCACTGCACTGGCTTCTAAACGCAAACCAACCCCCTGTTCACTGAAGGGTCAATAATTTTTTCCAGCACTTAAAGAAAAACTATCCTTGTTGGGTGACTTGAATTCTGAAGAGTAATTCTGGATTACACATCCATTTACATTTTACATACCGACTTCAGAATCTAAGCCCTTCTGGAGTGAGAGTGGGTTCATTCTACATTTCTCTGGCAAGATGTAACTTTAGACCCAAGTAAAAGAATTGGGTGTTGGAGATACTCTATTTAAAAACAAAGGGTCGGGCAGCGCTGGTAGCTCAGTCAGTGGTAGGGAGCCGGCCCCATATACCGAGGGTTGGGTTCAAACCCAGCCCTGACCAAACTGCAACAAAAAAATAGCCAGGCATTGTGGCAGGCGCCTGTAGTCCCAGCTACTCGAGAGGCTGAGGCAGGAGAATTAGCTAAGCCCAAGAGCTGGAGGTTGCTATGAGCTGTAAGGCCACGGGACCCCACCAGGGGTGACAAAGTGAGACTCTGTCTCTTAAAAAAAAAAAGAAAGAAACTTGAAAATTAAACAGAGAGAAAAAAAATTAAAAAAACTAAGGGTCCTCCCTTCCTAAATGCTCCCCAAAACCTGCAAGACTGTGACCCCAGTGAATCCCACCAGGAAGCCAATCCTCTGCCCCCTGCCAGGCACCTCCTTGTCTCACGGCAGCACTCCCATCCACTCACTTTGCTAGTGTACTTGGCGATGTCTGCGGCAACATCAGCGGAGGCGGTGGCGATGGGCAGGTCAGTGTTGACTGAAGCCGCAAGGGTGCTCGTGGACCCCGAGCTAGTGACCAGGGGTGATGACTGTGTGCTGGTCACCAGGGTGATGGTGGACGTGGAGGGGCTCTGTGTGATCTCCTTCTGCTGGACCGCTAAGAAAGCAAAGGACCCTGGTTATTCCGCTGTCAGAAGAAGGACCGGTCCCAACACAAAGCTGGGGTGAGAACAAAGTCCCTAATATATGCCCTGTGAGCTCTTCTTTAGCGACTTCAAAGACTCTCGCCTTGTCCAAACTCTAGCCAGGCTCCTCGGAGCCCTCTTCTCCACGAGGCCCTAACCATGGCCTATAAAGACCTGAACAGACACCAAGTTTCTAAGAGTTCCACGCTGCTTGCCAGATAATCCCAATCCCCTTAAAACTCAAGGCTGCCAAGAGTTTAGTTTTTCTCCAGCCAATACCTGCAAGTAAGAACCTCAAATCCCAGTCTCTGTTAAATGTCCATTAGCAAACCCAGACAGGTGTCACGGAGATGAACCCCTCTTTTAGCTTCTGATCATGTTTAACTTCCTTAAATGCCGCTTACCCCCACTCACCCGCTCCTTCATTCTTCTCCCTTTAAAATGCCCAGTCGCCTCCGTACAAATCAAAGTTGACTTCAAGTCAAGCTATACTCTTTCCCATATTACAACAGTGTATCACTGGTTAAAATCTGTCCTTACTACTCTAACTAGTGATACAATAGCATATAACCAACTAAAACCTGTCCTCCCCACCTTAACTATTTACAATCTTAGGCAAAGAGCCTCCTTGTGGCAGACATGATTATGAAGTGTCCAGACCAAAGACTGGCAGTGATAATCCCAACCTCACATTCCCTAGGATTCAGCTCTGCCCCACCAACTTTTTAACCAGCAGGATCAACTCTAGTCCAATTCTGCATCCCCAATTTACAGAGTCTTCTCCCCCACCCCAACATAGGAAGAGTTTGCAGGGAGCCAGTTCAAGATCTGGCCACCCTTTGTCCTCTTATCCTGCTACCACTCAAGGGGCCCAGTCATGAAGCTGCACTCCCCCTGAGAGTTTCAGCTGAGGAACCCAACCTTTCAGGCTCTCGATGCAGCTTTCTCCGTGGAGTGAGACCTACATCGGTGCTCACAAAAGCCAGGCAAACTGCTACTGAACCCATCAGCACTGTGTTCAGCCTTGTGTCAGGCCCACACAGAGCCTCCGGTGTGGCTGGTGGGAGTTTTGACTCTGCAACTTGACCAAGTAGGTTTTTTTCCTTTTTTTGAGACAGAGTCTCACTTTGTCATCCTTGATAGAGTGCCATGGCGTCATAGCTCACAGCAACCTCAAATTCTTGGGCTCAAGCAAGTCTCTTGCCTCAGTCTCCTGAGTAGCTGGGACTACAGGAACCCGCCACAATGCCTGGCTATTTTTAGAGACAGGGTCTCGCTCTGGCTCAGGATGGTCTAGAACCTGTGAGCTCAGGCAATCCACCGGCCTCAGCCTCCCAAGTGCTGGGATTAGAGGCGTTAGCCCGCGTAGAGCCGTTGAACCATACCCGGCTTAAGTGGTTCCTTTTTTAAGACATTGTCTCATGTTGTTACCCTCAGTAGAATGCCGTGGCATCATAGCTTACTGCAACTTCAAACTCTTGGGCTCAAGTGATCCTCTTGCCTCAGTCTCCCAAGTAATCGATACTACAGGCACCTGCCACAATGCCTGGCTAGTTTTTGTTGTTGTTGTTTTGAGACAAAGTCTCAAGCTGTCGTCCTGGGTAGAGTGCCGTGGTGTTACAGCTCACAGTAACCTCAAACTCTTGGGCTTAGCAATTCTCTTGCCTCAGCCTCCCAAGTAGCTGGGACTACAGGCACCTACCATAAAGCCCGGCTATTTTTTGGTTGTAGTTGTCGTTGTCATTTGGCAGGTCCAGGCTGGATTCGAACCTGCCAGCTCTGGTGTATGTGGCTGGCACTCTAGCCGCTGAGCTACAGGCAACAAGCTATGCCTGGCTAGTTTTAGAGACAGGGTCTCACTCTTGCTCAGGCTGGTCTCCAACTCCCTGAGTTCAAGCAATCCACCTACTTCAGCCTCCCAATGTACTAGGATTACAGAAGCCAAGTGGTTCTTCCTTTTTTTTGAAACAGGGTCTCATTATGTCACCCTTGGTAGAGTACCATGGCATCACAGCTCACAGCAACCTCTAACTCTTGGGCTTAAGCAATCCTCTTGCCTCAGCCTCCCAAGTAGCTGGGACTACCGGTACCCGCCACAATGCCCAGCTGTTTTGTTGTTGTTGTTGCCATAGTAATTGTCATTGTTGTTTAGCAGCCCCAGTACATGTGGCCGGTGCCCTAACCACTGAGCTACAAGCGCCAAGCCCCAAGTGGTTCTTGTTGCAGGTTCATCTTTTCTGTATGGCAAACCTCTGGTTATTAAGATGATCAGTCCTCGCTGTCTTTCGCTATCAACTTCTCACACTGTTCTTTTCCCAAAATAATTCCAAGAGGTTCCCTCACGCACACAAGGAAACTCATACAGAGATACTCAACACAGCGCTGCTTACAGTAGGCAAAAACTGAAAGCAACCTAAATGCCCACCAGCAGGGGGATGGTTTAAATAAAAATATGGAATATTATGCAGCAGTCCAAAAGAATAAGGCAGAGCTGTATGTACTGACACAGACAGACCTCCAAAACATGCTGATGGGGGGAGAGGGGAGAGCAAGTATGGTACCATTTTCACATTTTAAAAAAGAAAAAAGGGGAAAAAAAGTAATCTTTGGACAGCATGCTATATATATAAAATGCATACATAGACATACATTTGTATACATGCACAGAAAGGGGCTTATAACAGTTGATAGCGGCCACTGTGGAACGAAGGACAATGAGATGAAACGTGAACAGGACAATAATTACGTAGATATTTCGCCCCCTTTCTAAAAAGAATATAGGCATGCATTCATTATAAAATTACTTTAAAATGTTAAAATTAAAAAAAGCAAATAGCAAAATGATTTTTAAAAATAATGCCGAATGAAACGTGTAAGGCCTTCAGGATACAACTGTGGGCCAGGAAACAAACGGGAATTCAAAAATAAAGCAGCCATGACTTTTCTCCTGTCGATGTGGCAAAAAGGGAGCAGGTGCCACCGAGAACAGAAGGGAGGCTCGGTACCTTTCACGGCCTGTCTGGTCTGATATCGCGTCCCCTGGGAAGACTGAGGCTGCTGCTGCTGCTGGCGCTGGATCTTCTGCATGTGCCACTTTTGGGAGGACGTTTGAAACTTACTTGAGGAGTTCCACACGACCCGCTGCACGGCCGGGGCGGTCTCCTTCGGTAAAAGTGGCCTCTGCTTTTTCACTGGGCTTCCTGTGGCGGCAGGGGCAGGGGCCGGGGCCGAGGCTGGGGCCGAGGCTGGGGCCGGGGCCGGGGTTGGGGCCGGGGCCGGCGCCGGCGCCGTGACCGTGACGGTGGACGTCGCGCTGGTGGTAGCTGTGACACTAGCCGCGGGAGTTTGGGAGGAAGAGCGGGTGAGCACCGGGGTTTCAGGGGGAGACTGGCTGCCCGCTGTCGTGGACGGTGGAGCTTTACCTACAACTAAAGCCAATGCATGAAGGAAAAAAAAAAAAGAAAAAAAGAAAAAAAACGAAAAAAACAAAAACAAAAACAAAAAACAGAAACTGGATTGGATTCAGGTTAGCCTGGAGGATCTTCATACCAGCAAATTTTGGGTAAATGCTACATCAGAATGCCAAGCGACCTCAGCATGCCAACCACACCCCAATGGAGGAGCATGTTCTCTCTCACCCACACGCCTCTGCAGCACCTGCGTCTCCTGGAGGATCAGGCCTCCTTTACTGAGCACTTGCTCACGCTGGAGACACAAGTCAAGACCCCTGGGAGGAAACCAGGTACATAAGACCCACATCCTGCCCTGGAGTTGTCCACCAACTAGCGGACAAAGGAGCCAGTCACTCAGAGAATCACAGTTAGTGCTTGTTTCACAAAGTCAGGATTTGACAACCACCTTAAGAAAGACCCAACTGAAGTCCCTCCAGTTAAGAAGAGAAACCCTCTGGCCAGGGAACCTATAAAGCGTGCACCCTAAAAAATCAGATGCCTTTCCAATGCCTGAAGCATTGAGGAACACTTATTACCCAGAAGGAAAGTCTCACTTCTGATTCACAGCGGTGCCAACAGCCTTGCAAATGAATTCTACCTCATGGACAGACTCTTCCCCCCAACACAATGGTATTTATCTAGAACTTAAACAGCATTACTTCTGTTTATACTATATTTATTCCTGTCACCATCTTTTATGTCTAGTGTAGAGTAATTCTGGTTTTCCTATCGTGCAGAGGTCAAGTTCATGTTTAAAAAATGAAGTGTGGCTCGGCGCCTGTGGCTCAACGAGCTAAGGCACCAGCCACGTACACCTGAGCTGGCGGGTTCAAATCCAGCCCAGGCCCACCAAACAACACTGACGGCTGCAACCAAAAAATGGCCGGGTGTTGTGGTGGGCGCCCGTAGTCCCAGCTACTTGGGAGGTGGAGGCAAGAGACTCACTTGAGCCCAGGAATTGGAGGTTGCTGTGAGCTGTGATGCCATTGCACTCTATCCAGGGTGACAGCTTGAGGCTCTGTCTCAAAAAA